>JAOXNN020225424.1:0-13862 GCA_028571205.2 Hydropsyche betteni
TATACAGTTAACGTCTATAATATGATGCTTATTACCTACTGCCTGGATTGGCTTTGCCTATATGTCGTAATTGTGACTAATAAATGAACTGGTTTTATTAATTGAATATTAAATATTCAAATCGGTTACACATTTCGGGTTCACACAATCGGGTGTTCACATTTTATCGTTTTCCGTTTCTTAAAAAACCCACAGCCGATATTATTAACATTGGGCCTATATACTAGTACGACAAATAACCACAGGCTATAGAATTGAAAAACATATATAAATCATCAAATTTTATTACACATTTTAAAATCGAGCGTCCCTATATAATCACACAAAAAAAAATTAAACACCTTTCATTCCCATCCATAATAAAAATTAAACACCTTTCATTCAACGCCCTTCCACACGTTCCCAACAAAAAACCGTTACCTATTCCCACACACTTAATACCACACAAACTTATCACAAACGACCGCAAAGGTTAAGTTACATTACGGTAAAAGCATATTGACCCGGTTCGCGCTCACCTTACACTTTGCCACGCCGACATTTCAATACGGACGCTCGCCGATATGGATCTATCATTATCGCTAATTAGGCTTAACAAGTCCTGTCCGATGGGCCATTTATCGGTTGGGTGACGGATCGAACTGGTTGTTTTGTTCGGCCTTTGTGATCGGTTCGTTGTGCTCGATCTAGATTTGTTGTTTGCTGGTGTGGATTTGGTGAAAATGTTGCCAGTGTTGAGTTTTTGGGTTTGTTGATTGTGATTTTCTTTGGTGGATTGGTATGGTGATTAGATTGTTGAAATGGTCGTTATGTTGTTGCTAATTGTGTGTATAAATAGGCTTTTGCTGCTTTATATGTTCTGCTAATTGTTTCTCAGGTGTTTCCTTTTGTATAACAGACTACGGGCGTAGTCAGGGGACTGTAAATTCTCCTACTTCTAAATTTTGAAAATAACTAAAAATTATACTTTGTGACGTGAATGAATTCTTTAAACGCATTGAATTCACATAAATATTTTATTTTAATGAAAAAAAACGACATATTTGTATCGCATACATATAAAAAGTTTTGCGTACATATAAAAAGTTTTGCATACATATAAAAAGTTTTGCATACATATATAAAGTGTTTTTGCTCTCCTTCTAAAAAAATTCTGTCTACAGTCATAAAATTTTATATAACATATTTACTACATATATCCTCTTAACATATTTAAAACAAATAAAACACACTCGATCTTACAACCCGATTCAACTCAACGACTTCCACCAGAGTTAAGCCACAAGTGGAACGTCCAATAAATCTTCACAATTACAAATCGTTAACCTGAAACCGCCATACCTAGAACTCATGAATATCCTCGTCGATACAAAACGGGCGTACGTGACGAGGAAAAAGCCCGATTTTCCGCCGATATCGGAAAAATCTCGCGGCGAGATGCAACCGCAGAATGCATACGTCGCCGAAGCCTTTCCGATTCCCATGCACAATTCGTCCGGCACGTTTGTTTTACGAATTCGGCAAAGCAATCCGATTATCGGATCGAAACGTTGCTTTGCACGAGCGTGTCGCGCCCCACAGTTTGGGAACGACGGCCCAAAAACGTGACGACGTCTCCAATCACGTGTCGATCCTCATTCTTTTCCGTCGTTCTAATTATTTGCTCACGTTCGATCGTACAGTAGACCTTGGATTTGCATATGTGCTCTCTCAAATGTTGTACGTTTGCTCGAGATAATCGATTGTTTAATTTAATCAGAGATTGATTCGTTTGTAATGTGATTCGTTTTAACACGTCGATTGTGTGCGATTTTTAAATATTTTTTTTTGATATGGTGGACGTTTTTATTATTTAAAGGTTTTTGAGTGTGTATTGATACACTGAAAATTCGTTTTGCACGTGTTTTTTTTTTACAAGGTTAAAAAAAGAACTGATTATTTTTTTATACGGTGTAAAAAAGTAGTTTTCTACGTTGATATGATCTGGAGCGGACCAGTATACAATTAGAGTTATCAAATGAAAATTTTCGTTGTTTTTTGATGATTTCGCATGGAAAATTTTGCCACATTATAAATTTTTTTATAAAGTTTGTTTGAGTGGAACTTCCATCCAAATATACTGATGGAAACTATCTCCAATTTTTATACTGTTTTAATCTTTATAATATTATCAAAGTCTTAGATTATAAGATACAATCGAGAGATTTTTCGATTGATTGCCATGCTCATAAGTTGTAATTTTTTTAACTCAAAATTTCGATAAAAAAATGATATTTTTATCTAGAAAACCTTACGTTAAAATAAAAATAAAAAACAAAAAAAAAAACATATTCGAATTCAGCACTCTAAAATTACCCAATATAGATATCTTTCAAACAAACACTTTCCAAAAAAGTCAATTTTGCATACCTGTGCTATTATTGCGATAAAAAACTTTGAACGATCTCATTATGCAATAGATTCATATTTTGATTATTCTTCCATTCTTCTTCTTCCACTTAACATAATCCTCGTGCATTATTTTTTAAACCCATCTCGTTATTTCTCTGTACACGTTTCAGCTTTTCATTTAATCAAATATTTGGATGGTTTCAACATTTAATCCCTTAATTGTGATAAAAAAATTAAAACGATCTTATCATGCAATACACACAATGTATTCTGCATATGTTTATTTATCCATTTCTCTTCTTCCACTTGACATATTTTTCGATTCCATCTCGTTATTTCTCTGTATACATTTCAGCTTTTCATTCAATCGGATATTTGGATAGTTTCAACATTCAATCACTCGATTGTGATAAAAAATTCATAATGATCTCGTCATGCAATACACACTATGTATTCTACATATGTTTATTTATCCATTCCTCTTCTTCCACTTGACATATTTTTCGATTCCATCTCGTTATTTCTCTGTATACATTTCAACTTTACATTTTTATTGACGGAAACGTAATTTCAAACACGACTGTATCAATATTGACGCCCTTAGTGCGCACAATAATCACGTTCAAACATCGCAACTAACCAACATCTATTTCAGCGTCGTTGTTGCATTTATATAACGCGAACACAATGACACTCTATTTTCGAACCGCCCTGAAACTTTTCATATCACTCGTGCGAAATTTTTATATGCCAAGCTTCTTTGCGCGACTCGCGAAATGGTATTGGCAAACGTTTGCGAAACGACACGCAAATATTGTTATGACGACGAAAATACAATATATCAACAGTGAATTCAGTTTCGCACTTTGCAGACTGATTTTCGCTTTTTTTTTCCGTCGGTCGAAATTTTGTAATTGTTTTCGTTCGAACGAAGGACGAACGTTCGGCGAGGGTCTCGTTTGCGAAAATTGCGAATTTGCGTTATCCGTTCGTGTTTCGTGTAAAAACGGCGTTTTCTTTTGTCCGGTAATATTTTCGATTCGTCCTTTCAATAGGGACGCTCGAAATTTGTTTGGTCACAACGACTTTGTTGTTCAAGTGATATCTTTCAAATTTGTTGTCGATTGTTTATTAGTTTACGGCAAATCAACATAGAAGGTCATAGCATTGAACAACGTATGTAAATATTAAAATCGAGCGTCCCTATTGAACGACCCTATACATGTTCGTTTTGAATGCGATTCAGTTGTGAGTTTTCCTCTTGAATATTCATCTTTGTTTTCTGTTTAAAATTTATATTCGTGTTTAATTTTTCGAACGCAAAGGTTTTTGCAATTAATTTACAGCCGTTTATATTTCTTGTGGCATTATTGCATTAACCTTCTCGTGACCCAAACGATTTTCCGGACATTTAAACAGCCCGCGGGGCCATTTGACGAAACGTATTCGTTTTCCTACATTTTTGAATGGGATGTAAGTAACCTTTTGCCAGCCGGCGAATTTCACTTTTCAGAACGACCATTCCGGAATAAATGTATAACGTTTTATGGACCGTACAAATTCGCAGAACCGATCCTTCATACATTTTTTTTTTCGAAAAACGTTTTCCATTTGTGCTTTCCGTTCTGTTTGTGTCTGCTATTCATTCTAGTCTAGTTTTTAATGGGTTTTTCCTATTATTTTTCGTCGATATCGTGTGCATATATTCATTACATTACGTTTCGAATGTTTGTAAACTATTAGACGATCGTTTATTTTATTGCTCGTTTTATTATTTTTCATATTGCGAAACGGCATATTTTATCCTTATGCATCGGAATTGTGCGATATCACATTGGAAAGCTATTATTTGTCAATTATTTCCATTAATGTGTGTAGTTTTATTGCACCATGTGATCTGTCATGAGTAAATATTGTAAATTTGCATCGATATCACGATTTCGTCGAATATTGAATATCAACTTATATAATTTCACGGCACTTATTCTAATTGCTTGCACTAGACGTATTAAACTTTAATAACACAGCGGGCAATTGGTTCATTGCTATCAAGTGTACATTTTTAATATATCGTAAATAATAAGCATTCATAGTTTAACAAGATCGACGTTTTCATTCGATAAAATTACACTTCAACGCCGGCTTCGTGGCTTTTCAATTTTTTTCATTATCGCGTCCATTATCTATGCTTGTCGGCCTTCTCCGAACGAAATGTACGATTTATTCGAAATACCTCTTAAAAACGTTTTACATTCGAGAAATTTTAAAGTACTTTATAAAATGTTGAACCTTGCAGTTGGAAAACTAGTTGGTGCCCTTTCTGATCGTTTTTTTTAAATTCTATCTATTTTTATCGGATGTTTAACGACTATTTGTAAGTCTTTGTTTTCAAGGCTATACAATAAAAAATGTCATAAAATTTTATTATACAATCATTTCAATGCGTGATTCGAAATTTATTTTCATTGCATTTTTAAATTAGTAAAAATAATCGTTGATACGTCGCTTTGTTTATAAACTGAAACTATTCTCGTGACGCGTCCTATAAAAATAATCTAAAGAGTGACTGTTTATTTTGGTTTGACGAACTTTGTCTCTTACAATTCAGATATGAAAAAAACACGCCACAATCTTTATCTGAAGCTCTTCCAGATAATTCGAAACTCTTTGCAATGTTTTGTCTGCGTGCAATCGATTTACGAAAGCGAAACAATGAAATCGGAAAAAAACAACACGAATCAACCGAATCGATCTTAAATTATACTCGAGTCGATCTTTTCGATAGCCTTTTTATTATATTGAATTGATATGTAACTGTAGTTGATTACTTAGATAAAGTAGAAAACTTTCCAATTCATTATTTTTGGCCTTTTGATTGTGATGTTTGGAAAATATACGAAAGTTCCACTGCATACAAAATTAACTACTTTTAATGGAACGGCTTTTTTACCGCGATAATGTTACGAGCGGTTATTTATGGGTTTTCATTAGTTTTGAATTTGATACTGAATGAACATTGCTCGTTAACCCATTTTCTTATTTATGCACATTTATTTTTAGTACAGTCGCTTTTCCGGGCGATGGATTTTCCTCGTAAATTTGTCATGGTTGCAACAATGCAGAGTGTTTATAAATGTAACTGATTCTAAGTGGAACGTGGTTTTATTGTAAGTTAATATCCGCTATTCTTATCTTAGAAGGATATTTTAGTGTTTTATCATTGTGTCAAATCAGTATTAAAACGATAAGATTGGTATTTTGTATTGAATGACCTAATTATATTACTAAGCTTTGCAAATTTTTTTGTATGCTAATTTTTTCCTCGTATAATTGACCTTTAATTAACTGTTGTTTTTCGTAAGACTCTAGTACTTAAACACATACTCTTCAAGTATTTTTAACGAGAATCTAATTAATATATCCATTACAATAATTTAATTCACTCAAGGATTTTCCTCGTAGGCTTTCGCTTTATTTAGACTTCCTCGATCGCCAAGAAAATCTCGAACAAGGTTTGCTATTCGAACAGCTCTCAATTTGCATAAATTCGAACATTTTAATCCCCATTTTAGTATTCAAAAATATGCAAAGAAAATAAATAAATATCAATATACTAGTCTAAAATCCATCACAGACTCGACCGTGAAAACCAGTTAATTAGATCAACTATATTTTCGTTGTATTTAGAAACGATTTTGATACTGAATTTTATTTTATTACTGGCTGACCCGATTAATTTCGTATTACCTACAATCGCTGTTTATTAGTCTCGCTAAAACTAAGCTGACCATACGTCCCGTTTTCGCCGGGACTGTCCCGTTTTTGTCGTGTCTTACTTCCGTCTTGTCGTTTTCGCATATATAAGAAGATCTGTCGTCAACAAACGATAGATCTTCGGCTCTAAATATTGGATTTTTTTTTCATCTTAAAATAGCGCCCGTTGTACCCGTTGTTTTCACGCGTTCTGCACACACCGGTTCTCGATTCCCGTTCCCCGATTTCGGGTCCCGTTGTGAACACGCGTTCCCTTACACAACATAACTGTCGGCTGGATTGCGGAGTAAAATGAAATACCCCTGATTGTATGCAATATACACAACACAACTGTCGGCCGGATTGCGGTTTACCATCATTTTCATAAAAAAATACTTATAGTATTTTTTAGATTTTCTTTGGGAATTTCTCTATTATTTTTCTTTTTAAACCACCTGTTAATTAAAGCGAACAAAAAAACTAAATATACAAATCAGTCAAGCTGTTTTTGAGCTATAACCAGACCAGATACCAAACCACGATTCATTTTTATATATATAGAGTTAACGTTTCACTTTCGCATTAACTAAAAACGACAATCAAACAGTTTTTTTCATACATTAACTATCCGATTTGGGAAATCAAACATTCAAACGATCGCACGGTTTCATCTCGAAACAGAATCAGATCTATTATACACTTGCGAACACATTTATGCATCTGATCACATATCGAGGTCGTCCACGTCGAGTCAATTTTCTCTCACGCACAAGTTTGCCAGGCGAAGTGAGCAAAAGTTGCATCGGAAAACCGAACTGGCAGACAAGTCACGGCAACCGATGTGACAGAGACCTTGTTGTGCACGTACCGCGTTTTATCTCTGCACCTCTTCGTGTGCATCGATCAAAACGCGGTTTTCGAAATGATCGATCGGTCGCGAACGGACTGGACGGTCTGGACTGTTGGCTTTTTATGGTGGTATGTGGGTTTTTTTGTATTTGGTATTATCGTATGCGATAGGTGCTTTTCGATGCGTCAATTTTTTTGCAATGTAAAAGTTGGGATAATGAAACTTATCATTTATCAAATGTTGTCTGATTGAAATGTATATTCGATTATTGACCGTTCTATATATGTGTTAACTTGTGATCGGTCGTAATTGGTACTTTCCATTATAACGTGAACTAACGAAAATTGCACTTGTAATCAAATCGGCGATCTTGCGGTAATGATTTGAGTATTCTATTTCTCGATTTAGCTAAATCATTACATTGCTGTAAATATCAATGGTAATTTTTGTAATTGCGAATAAGCTGAATTTTAAAAATTTTAGAAAATTGTTCAATTTTATGTTGCTTGAAGACCGATCCCGCGCTAGCGCGGATTTATATATGATCGAACTTAAACCAAACTCTTTAATTTTAATTAAACGAAAAACGTGTTTTTTTCAATAATACTTGAAATGTATCATATTGTTCAGTTTTCGAAAGTTTCATTTATACTAATTTTTCAAATAGAAAATTTATAAGGATTAAAAAAAAACGCGTTTTAGAACCAAAAGTGCGATTCCCTACGAAAATTTCGCGTCACGATCTGCGGTCCTCAAATAGTTTACTTCAAAAAAAAAAATTCTCTGAAAATCGTATCTTATTATTTCATTATGTTATATACATCAAAAAATTAATGATGTAAATAAATGCTCTAATAAACAATCGAGGCAAATCAGTACTCATTGCGCTTAAACTTGCTCAAAATTTAACTATCTGTAGGAATTATTTCAGTGAGTAATTTCCGAATTCATTTACATAGCTAATATAGGCGGTCGTTAGTATCCAAAGAAAATTGTTTCATTTTGACGGTGAAAAATGTATTCGTTTGCCATTTTCAATTCGGTATGTTTTTTTATGTACAAAAGAAACAATTTATTTCGATTAATGCGTCATAGTTTCGGGTTTCCCATTACGCTTATTTTATGTCTCATTATTTTGAGTGTTTTCAATTGTTATAAAATACAGTGATAAATTATGGAAAACAAAAATTTCACGGCCGAGGTTCGTTTTTTTTATCAATATGAATTTCATATCATATTTACATAATATGTGCCCATGTATTGTATCTAAATGCCTCATTAAACACAATTTATTAACGTTGTAGTCGAAACCTTGACTTGTTTAACAGTTTCGCACACGATTTAGCACAAAAAGTCAAGAAAAAAGTTTACGTGCATGCAGAATTTAATGTCATTTATTACCTTCATACAATGTTCAATGTATTTAACAATCAACCATACATTTACTATTTAGGACATCGTATAAATAAACATATTCTTCAACGTATTTTTTATTTTATTCAAGTTACACGATTCTTCTGTCATTCGATGATTCTCCTGTCATTTGACTCATTATACGTCCGACAAAAAAATAATGACTACTTGAAAAGTTTTCCGTGTAATGCGGAACAATTTTCGTTGCATTTTTATAATTACGTATCGTCGACCTTTTTTTTTAATAAAAAAAAACATTCTAAAGGTGAAGAAGGATATTTCATATTTACCAAACATTTTACCTTGTGACTGAAGTATTTTCAAACAATTCGCCATTATCGAAGTTATTTCTAATACAGTTAACCGAGAACTGTTGCCCCTTAACTAGAGTGACCATATTTCTTAAAATCGAAAACGGAACGGTCCGCAAAAAAAAATTCCCCCCTATATAAAAAAATGTATTGTACGTTCAAATTTTTTTTAAATATCTAAGTATAATAATAATGATTTTAATTATAGACATCACGACCTAGGGTACTTTTCCAGGGGGTAAATGTCCTAGAACAAGCTAAAAAGGCGCCGCAAGCGAAAATTTTTTTCGAAATGTTTTACTTAATCAAATTGTATCACTAAAAAATCAATTTACTTAATTTCTACGAATAATCTTTTTTTCTTTGGTTAATTTATCAATATTTCTACAACAAGCTATTGTAGAATCAAAATAAAAATAGCACCGCAGGCGAATTTTTTTTTTTCAAACGTCTCATTCTTAATTAATCAAACTATAATATATCACTATAAAACTATTATATCAATTTACTTATTTTCTATGGTTTATTTTTTAAAATTTTCACCAATTTTTTTCGCATATTCAGAAAAACAACTACAATTAAATATGCAAACCGGAAAAACCTGACAAATCAAACAATTTTACGAAAACGACGGAACGAACGCAAGACACGGCAAAAACGGGACTGTCCCGGCGAAAACGGGACGTATGGTCAGCCTACCCTCAACTCGCACACACCGTTGCAAAAACAATATCCGATTAAACCTCAGATCTATTTAAGACACGATCACTTTTACGTTAGAAGTAGAGGGCTTCGAACCCAGAACTGTGAACGGGGTCACTTGCGTCGATTTCGTCTAGAAATTTCTTTGATGTTGACTTTCACTAGTCTTTCTCGAGCCACACGAAACCAGCTTCTTTTTCTGTTTTCTTATTTGCATCTGATCACATCGTTGCCTTTCTACGCAGACTGTTACGGCACCGTTATGACGTGTCGAAAAACAGCATTTTTTCGTTTTTCCGAAAGCGGCGAACCAAAGGACAAAGACCCCGGACCGATCTCGTGTCCTTTTATAACCTTTTTCCGTGGTGTGTGGATGGAGTCGTTCGATGATCTCATGAGTCAAACGGGTGAATAGCGCAAGGTTGTACGAAAATGCTGAAAATTTTGTGTTCGGTTCGATCGAGTTTTGTTTGGAGTCGTTTCGTGCTTGAACGATGTCTTTTTGTGTAGTTATAATTGATATATTTGATTTTGTACGTTTTTTTTTATAATCGTAAGTCACGTTTCTTTTATGGTATTCAGGATTCCGTTTTAGAAAAACCGGGTTATTAAAGAAGGCTTTGTACGATTACTTTCTGTATATGTTTTCCTTGGTGTTTGTAGGTTTTCAATCGTGTATACTTGTTTTTAATTTATCTTAATCGTTAATTTAAAAATTTCTATTTTTTTCCTAAACATTGACGAATAAAATTGACCACTTACGTCAATTAATCAGTGACTATTAGTGTTATATCTTAATTTGTAGTAATTTAGATAGTCACTCGAGTGATTATATATCATTAAGAAAAAGTTGCGGTTTAAGTGTGCATTATAAAAATTGTACCTTAAAACGAATTACTCGTGCATTAGAAAAATATACGATGTACATAATTCTTGTCTGGTATATTAAGAATTTTTTTATTCATAATGTGCAATAAAAAAAATTGTGCAGTATAAAATGAGCATTGAAAAAATATGAAACTTGCAATAGAATGAATAGTTTGTGCATTGAAATGACAGATAGGCGCAACGTCGCCAAAGTAAAGTCAATCTCTACAGGCAATACAATACAACTGTCAACTATATTTTAACAATTTGGTCAATTTTTAAATCAACGTTGATTTTGCTTAAATTCGGTGTATTGCGAATCGGTTATATTATGAAAGCTCTGTTCTAACACACGTTTATACGTTTTAAGGTACAGATATTTTTTCCAATGCACACGTTGTAATGCTCATGCGAAATGCACACTTAATACACGTCACACAAAACGATAACTTAAACATTTAATTTCTTCCAATAATTTGACCCGAACCGACGAACCCTTTTGACGCCGACTACCAACATTGCGCACGCACGCCATCAACACTTAACCCCTTGCACATTCACCATAATTATACACGCACACCGACGCCATGCAACCGCCATGCGATTTTTCCCCATGCTTCGACCGCCATTCGTCACGAACGCCGATAAAATTTCAACATTTTCCAACGCCGATCGGAAAACGACCGGAAAACTCCCGATTCGCCATCGAAACGCCATTTGCGATCTTTCGGCCTTTCGTTCGAGACAATACATAATAAAAAATAATTTGCGTGTATTTTTTTTTCGCGTCTTTGCCGCATTGGCGTCGTCGGACTTCAACAGCCTTCGATGTTGCGTCGATAATGCGAATTCTGGTTCTTGGCCAAAAAAATGTGCGAGTTTTGCGCAATGTGTGAGTCGTCGCGTTCTGTCCCTCGTCGGGGTTGCACTCGCGGGGGTTGAAATTGGTTTGAATTTTATTTATGTTTTTGTTCGAGTTTAGTCTTTTGGGGTTTGCGGTTTTTTTTTGGGCTTGTTTGAGTTCGGGCGATCGAAAATTGACGGGGTGTTCTGGTTCAGAAGTTTAAATTTCAGGCGTTTTTTTCCGCGTGGAGTTAAAAAAAAAACACATTTTTTTTTACATAATTTTATTCATATTTTAAGACCAGAATACCCTCTTAATTTGTGCACGCATAGTGTGTATTGTGTAATTTTTTTTGTTTGTATGCTATCAACATTTTTTTTGTCGTTAAGTTGTGTAATTATTCTTGAAATAAGTATAGTCAATATTTGTCAAAAGAAAAATACATTTACAAAGTTTTGATGACGACACATTCTTTGCTTACTTGGAGGGTGCCCAAATTTTTCTTATTTTTAATTTGAACTTCTAAATTTCAATGTTATGCTCGACTGTTTTTATTCTTACACTTCGAAACCAACTATAGGAAAGTATTTATTATTAAGACCATTATCACAGTAATCAATGAAATTCTTATTAATTTCATTTGTTATTATGGCAACTGTCTCGGCAACCTATTACCTGCGGTTCACCAAGTGACCCGTTCGATGATTTCAAGTGACCCATTAGATTAATCATTATTGATTATTGATTATTTTCTCAGTAAAATTTATAATATTATCCACTAAAAACTGTTTCAAAATATACCTACTGACCCAAAACACTTCATAAGAGTCACATTTTGGTTGCTTCTGACCCAAAGCCAAAAGAGGCTGCCAAGGCCTGGCCTAGACTGTTGCATTTTGCATGCAGTTGATAACTAATAGGCTGGTGATGATGATGATTATGATTATGTCCATAAATATTTCATATGAAATCAAATAAACCCAATCAATTTCATCAACATCTGAAATGATCTAGTCGTGCCTTCGCGTAGTTAAACGCAAAAAACCGCAAGTAAAAATATCTTGGATTATTTACTGCATGATAATTTTCGGCATGTAATTTATAAAATATAACATGATGAACATGTTACTCCTAAAATAATTCAAAGAAAATATTTCTACTACAAAAGTTTTTTTTTTAATTGAAAGCATCAGTTTGTGTTTAGAAAAAATCTTTTACATTTATCGATCAACAAAACATATGAATGAAACTAATTATATTCTGTAACGACAAAGAATCCTTTGTCATAACATAATCTTGTTATTTTTTAATGAAATCTTTTGACGTTATCTCTCAAATATCATTTACTAAACGAAAAAAATTCCGAGTAAAATTTTTCGTTGTGTTTTTTTTATTTTGGTGTTTTAACTTCGTCTTTATCACTAAAATTAAAAGTAGACTATCTAATTTGTCATAAAATGCTTTAGTATTTTCAAAAATTTATTTTGCCATGCTAAAACTCTCATGTTATTATAAAATTAATACAGTTATTTTGTTTAACATTGCGCAATGTATAATATTTCCCATACATTTTTCTTCAATTCCCGGGAATTTGAAAAATTATGTCTTGAGTCCCGGGTGTTTGAAAAATTATGTCTTGAGTCCCGGGTGTTTGAAAAACTCGAGACTTCTGAATCCGTAGTACTCACACATGAAATATACTCGCAAAACTAAATCTCAATACAAACACAAAAGTTAATATAAGTTGTTAACGCTGCTAGCTAGGTGGTTAGTACGTTAGTGAAAGTGACTAAAAGCGAAACGGCAGTATTTTATCGTTTCTTCTCACTATGTAAATTTCTTAATTACCTCATTGAAATAGAATAAAATAATTTAAAAATGGCTTTCGAAGAAAAACCGCCACAAAATGTTCCTGAGAAAGAAAAAATGCTCCCTGTAGACGACGATGCAGAAATGGAAAAGTTGTACGCTCAAATGCCCCTCACCGAAGAAACCTCGTGTGGATTTTGGATTCTCAAAAGTGATATATTTCAATGTTTCGCCAATAAGAAAATGTTCGTTTTGCTATTTGGTTTGGCAGGATGCGTTTTTTCAGCTACGTTTTCATATTTCAACGGATCTATCACCACAATGGAAAAACGTTTCAAATTTTCAAGTAAAGTGACAGGTATTATTATAATTCATCTTTTTAAATAACATGTTAATATTCAAAATTAAATGCAGCTTTCGTATTGGAATCAGAAAAGCTTAGTCAAAATTAAACATTTAATTCATTTCTAAAATCTCAAACGTGGTATAATTTCATGAAAAACGAATTAAATCTTTTATTTATGGTTTCGATATGATTTCAGGTGTAATATTAATTGGTAACGATATCACCAAATTAATATTTTCTGTAATATTAAATTATTATGCATCAAGAGGACACAGACCACGATGGATCGCATTCGGCCTTTATTGTGTAGCTTTATATTGTTTTTTGAACACATTACCACATTTAATATACGGTTCTGGTACAGATGCCTTACAACTCACACACGAATACGGTTCTAATTTCACAAATAATATAACTGAAAATAATCAAAATAAAATGTTATGTTCAGAAAAAGGTAAATTTAAATTAAATGCCCATATTATAAAACAAATATTGACTATTAAAAAAATATTTTTATCAATTTATTTTAGACGATGAATTGTGTGATTTAGGAGATGGAAGCTTAATACCACCCAT
>JAOXNN020225435.1:0-13858 GCA_028571205.2 Hydropsyche betteni
TTGGTGCAGCCCAGCTGTTTGTTGCGCTAATTGTACCGGATCCACACTCTGTGCAATCGGCGGTTGGTATACCTGTGCCGGGGTCGTAACCGCTGGCGTTCCGGAGAATTGGCTCACGTTATTAGCCACAATGTTCTCCGCCTGCTTTATTACATCTTCTAGTTGCGCATATAGGTCAGTCCCGTGCATGCGGTCAGCCAAGAATTGCGACCACATTAAATCCGTAGATCTCTCAAGCAGAATGCGGCCTACCTCGACTGGCTTCAGATAGTTAAACAACTGTTGTGGTGACCGGTACATGGCTTGGGCATACTCAAGCATATTAGGTGCCGGGGCTCCGTATTGTGGCGCTGGAGCCGGTTGGTTGTATCCTATGCGCGGCGGTAGATACACTTCCACGTCATATCGCGCAAAGGAGAATTCTCCTTTTTCCTCCTTACCTCCGGATTTATTCTTTTTGTACGCTGCGTTAGCTACACCTTGATTGCCACCGCCACCCGGAGTGTGCGTCATTGTTAGCATGGGGGAATCACCGTATGCATTGACCAGGTCCCAAGCGAACATGCGATTGTTAGGATCCAGCAGATCGTTATGTGTCCGAATACGACTGCGATCCCATACTGGATTAAGTTGTAACGCCAAGTTGATGAGCGACCGATAGGCCGTTTCCTTTAGTGCAAACACGAAGTGATCCGGGTTCTGCCACTGGTCTTCCTTGGCCATTTTATGCCAGAATAGGCATGTGGTACAAACAAAGTATCCGATGCTCGGACGCACTAACGCCGAGGGACGGAAATCATCTCCTCGCCTAGACGGCACAAGCGCGTTCCAAGCCGGATTTTTATTTAGCGACTTCTCGATATTGGTAAAAATCATCTCGAAGAATGTCATACCAGGGTTTCCCTCGGCTTTGACTTCGGGTGGGAAGTCGTCAATAAAGGACAATCCTGGGGTTTGGTGTCCTTTTTTCGTGGTCATAGTAGGGCCTACGAAGTTAACGTACTTGATCGGATAGACGTTTGTTGGATAGAATGCATCCCGCAGAGTACTTGCTAACTTTACCGGGTCGCTTTCGTGTATCCAATCCAACGGGACACTGGTGTTTGGATACATCATTGGGTAGATGCCCGCCACTGCTCCGTTTCTATAGTGTGGCACTCCCATGGGGAAGAATACCGGGAATGTAGTCTTCGCCTCTTTTCCGGACGGGAACATTACAAAAGTATCTTCCACGTCCGTTTTGAGAAGAAAGCTGCTCTTCTTATCGGACGCCCGTTCCATCTCTCGCGAATTGGCATTCGTTGCATATGGGTTGTTAAATGGAGCGGGCATATTCGGTGCAGTCATACTTTTCCTTTCTGTGCTACGCAGTGCAAGTGGCACACACCACCTGCTTTTTCTTAGCAGTCGTTACAATGGTACGTACATCGCTTTCCGTTGCTATTGTTGTTTTGCAGATAGGGCACTTCGGTCTTTTGTCTACAACGCCTTCGGACACGTCATATAACCACCAGTAATTAGGCTTCTCATTCCACCGCCCATCGATAGTCATATCTATGCCGAAGCGCAAGCCGATACCTGGAACTACAGCCCCGGGTGCATCAACCATTGCCCACTGAGCAACTTCATTTGCGGCGGCTATTTCTTTGTAGGGTACCCAGGCTAGAATGGAGTCATGTATTGCCAACTTGACCCGCGTTCTCATTTCCCGCCGATCGCGCTCGAGGACGAATCGGTTAATCGCTCCGTTTACAAAATCTGCGACAACCCCTTGAATATTAAAATTGCAGGCTTCGCGTTCCTGCCCTGCCATAAAAGCCGGGTCGTCTACTTTTTGGAAATGCCGAACCCGCCCATATGGGCTTATCATGTATCCAGGATTCCATACTTGTTGCTTAGCCCATTGTAGCTTGGCCCACATTACAGCGAAGGTCGCCGCATAAGCACACACCCAGCCTTTTGCGTCAGCAACAGTACAATCGACACCGTAGGATTTAACCTCTTGTTGGATCGCATCTACGCCGCGCCCATAGTTAATACCGAAGTTAACTGTTTTGGTGGCCGTGCGCCACATCTTTAGTTTTTCAGCCTCTGGTGTTTGCGTCTTCATTATAGCGTCGACCTCGTCGACGGTGTATCGAAGGTTGAAAAACTTAATCATAGCCACTGTATGAAAACTAATCGGGGATCCGTCCGGGTACTTTTGGTGTAGCGCGTCCTTAAAGACCGGGTCGTTTGACCAGTAAGCTCCGGTAAACAATTCAGCGGATTGAATGTCCCATTCAATAAAGACGCCGCCGTCCTCCGGGATAAAGGAGGACCGTACCGACGGAAGATACGTAGGCAGTCCGGCCGCGACGAGTGCTGTCTGCGTTTTTCGAACTACCGCACTAAACCTAGCCTCCTTTGACTTTGGTAGATTTTGTGTATTCGGGTTGAAGCTGCGCCATCTACCGGTCTTTGTAAGCTGCAGGATGCTAGTACGTATCTTTTTATCCGCGTCTAGGTACTTTAAGAATCCTTTCTCGTAATCACCCGTGTCTTCATCAGGAAGCATCAATAACTTCGATAACAGTCCGTTTATTAACCGGTAATCGCGTATCTTGCCCGCCAGTTCAACCCCATGCTCGTCGGCGTAGATGGCTAGAGCATCGTCATCAAGTGACGGCTGCCAAAACTTCGATACCCATCCCTTGCCTGGTTCTTGCCACGCGGTACCGTCGGCGATGCACTTCGACCAGGGTACCGGTGGCTTGGTTGTTGTGTACAGCGGGGTTAATCCTAACGAACGCCGTGTGCTCCCTATTGCTTCGCTACTATGCGTGTCCCCGAAAAATAACTCTGCCATCTGCAGTATGCTACTGGGGTTAAACTCCGGGTCTCCGACATCGGTACGTATCTCTGCGAGTAAATGATCTCTGACAACTCGGTAGGCGATTGTCAACTGATCGCAACGCGTTAGATCGAGGAGTAGTCCTTCGCGCTCTACCTCTCTAATGGGCCGATTCACAGGCATCACCGTGTACTTAAACAAGTTCCACAGGCTGGGTACGTAAGGTACGCCTTGCAGTTCTGCTGTAGCCACACTCATTATCCCAGCTGTGGGGTCGACACGGTACCACTTGCAGATCTGGTTGTGCTGATCTAGCAATGTACCTTTTAATACCGGGTATAAACGCATCAACGCATCCGTATCAGCCGCTGCGTAGGGAAATAGAACCTCGTCGGGAAGCTGTGAATGCGTCATACCTTTTTCGTCTAACATGAATTGCGCTGTCTGGTCATAACGACCCATTGTCGTATACCTTACGGTCAACGCAGTCAAGTCGTGTTCATCTTCTTCCGCAAGTAGATGAGCAGCGAGCATGGTATCGAAGCCATTAGTGGCAAATTGTTCCGTTAAGTCCAAGCCTACATTAGCTAACCATTTCAGGTCGGCACGGAAGTTTTGCCCCACAATAACGATGTTCGGCCGCGACTCGAAGAACTGCCGCAGCCGGTTAATCGCTGCGGCAAAATTGGGTGAAAACCGCAAACCACTGGTACGCGAGTGATTAACCAGCACAAAAGACTCTTTTTCGCGAAAGCTGAACTGTATCGTTAATAACTCGCCGTCTCCTCGATCCGGGGATTCTCCGTGCCACTCGCAGTCAATCGCAATAATCTCAGCCGCTTTGTTACGCTCCAGTACCGCATCAAGGTGCTGCAAATCTGTTATAGTGTGGTATGCGACCTCAGCCTTATCCTGCGTTTGGTGCATGTCGTTAGCAGCGCACCGTAATGCCGCGTGAAATCCAGCTACAGTCTTATCGGGGTAGCGCCGCATGTAATACACATCGTTTAATGCCATGAGCTTACCACCCCAATCCCCATAAGGTATTAGCGTATTCGAGAAGCTGTACACTTTCGCAGCGTTGCCGAGTACTTGCTTTAGGGCGCGAGACCCGAAAACGAATAAGTACTCGGGCTTGAGTTCTTCAATTTCGCGCAGCAACTGTTTTCGGCACAGATTTAGCCAGCTGGCAGGAATAGTACTCATACGAGGATAAGGCGGGTAAAATTTGTAACTCCCGGTGACGTACACGCCGTCAAACGGAATATTGAAGGCCTCGAACGCTTCCCGCAGGAACGACCTTATATGCCCGAATAACATTTGGGCTTCCACTATGTCTTGGTGCTCGGGGCTATCGACAACCAACATAATTCTAGGCATGTCCGGGTTTGGCCCATAGACGAGGTGCGTTGCCTTTTTTACCGGTTTACCAGTAATATGCATGCCAGGTAGGAATGTGACATCGACACTAGCGTAGCGCGGCGTCGCCGGTAGCGTCACCAGTGCAGGTTGTCGACACATGTAGCCAACATACCAATCTTCTGCTTCGTTGTACGACATGCCGCGCTTCTTGGCCTCTACCTCTACTGCTGTACGTAGACCGTGTGTGAAATGCAACTCTGTACTGGGCGTGTGGTGTACGCGACCTTCGTGTGCAGCTGTAGCAGCGAGCGACGAGGCCAACTTTCGAGCTGTTTTTGATGCTGCGATTTCCGGGGCATCTTTCTTATTCACTATTGGCGCCCTCCTTCGCCTGCTGTATGAAGTTAAGCAGCTCCTCTTGCGTATACGCTCCCGGGTCGTCGTGTGGCATCTGGACCAGGCGTATTAAAACTTTCTGGGGTAACGCATTACGTAATGAATTTAGATTTGTACGCCACGATCGCTCTACTTCGGGGTGGCCCACCCAATTATCTGCGAGTAGTACCAGCCAACGGTTTGGAGGAAGGCCTTCGCGCAGCATCCGTATCTGGTCTACCGATAGTTGCCTTCCTAGCATGGAGCAGGCCCACGGACCACAGGTCCATACGTCGGTAACGCCTTCGACTAGTACGACAGTATCGTATTGAATAGCTACATCTAGATTATAAAGAAACCGCCCTTTCGTGAATCCCGGACTCGTGTAATACTTAGGTTCGGAATAGGGCCACCCCGATTGAGATCCGTTCTTACGAACAACCGGGGTCAGCGTGCTGTGCCCGGGGATGACACGTGCTTGCCACCCCACTGTGTAGCCGTCCCAGCGTATCGGTATGATTAGACGTTTGTTCGCTAAGTCGTATTTCATGCTTTTCGGCTTGTAGCCAACAGCGTATAAACGTTCTATTTCCGCAGGATCGTAGTTGCGCTCCCGTAAGTACTGGATAGCCGGATGCCCCTCTAACAGAGCCCCCAAGCCGTTAACCCCATCCAGTTTCTTATGCTTAGCAGCGCTTTCTGCGGCTAACTGCTTAAAGGATAACGCCGGGCTAGATACCGTGGCGATTCTTTGGGTATCAAATATGCCATAGCCGTGCTTCCATGCGCGATAACGATCCAGTAAGATTCCTGCTAGAGTTTCTGTTTTTCCATCCGCACTACGTTTTTGGCATTCCTCGTTCCAGCAGTGAACCGTATGCGTTATCCGCGCGTCCTCGATAAACGTATCGAAGACGTGACTTATATAGCACCTAAATCGTTTATCACCGCACACCGGGCAGCATATATTATACTCCTCTCCGCCGTAACTTATATTGACTCGCTTTCCTTCCGCCCCGTGCTGTACACTATACTGACAAGGCTCTCCTTGCCGCGATACGCGAACACCTCCCGGGCTGGTTGTACACAGGAAGGTATATAGCGGTATATTTAATATTAGTTTACTGCGCATTATACGTCTTCCTAAATACGGCCTCTCCAATCATGTGACTATCTTGGTTGAACTCCATATCTTTTGCGTCTTCGATGCGATCCCATTCGGCGTCGAACATGACGATCCGTCGCATAGGTTGATGCCACCGGCACTTAGACCATACTGCGTGCATGCAACGGGTATCCGGATCCATTTTTCCAAATACACAAGCACCGTCTAGTAGGTCGGCAAAACTTTTTATCTCTGCAGCCATATGGTGCGTGGGTATGGCAGCGGGAGTCAATCGTTCCGCGTGTGCTGCTGCTAACTGATGCAGGATGATTACCTTGATTCCAAAAACATCCCTGATTTGCTTCAAGGCATTAAGGACATACTTTAGTTGCTTTTGCGGATCCTTTAGCCCGGTTTGTGCCGCGTTTGCCCATCGGTGTAGCAGGGGTTCGAGCCAATCAACTATTAGCAGGTCCGGCCGCCACCCGTGTGCCGTAATATTATGCCTAATGATTGTCTCTAGCTCACCAGGGCCTCCCGCACCCTGACCCTCGGTGTCTCCGGCCATCGGGTAGATGCGCAGGCGCTGCTCTACCTTAGGCCGGATTACTTGTAATCGCTGTATCATCTCTGGTGTGTATCCGTGCTGTGTAGCATATGTGCGCGATACCTCTAAGAGCCGGCGATAAATACGACTAACCAAGTCCCCCTCTAGACGTTGCTCATACAACGCCATCATAGTGTTCTGTGGTTTTTCCAGCGATATAGCCGCCGTTGCTGCGTGTACCGCAAAGGTAGTTTTGCCGCCACCAGTAACTGCGAGAACGCCTATAGCGCAAGATCGCGGCAGCCCCCCAATCGCGGTATCCCAATAACCCATTCCGGTTCGCTCAATAACTATATTTGTAGTTAACTCCGTAATACGCTCCGGAGTCATGATGTCTGCCGCTCTTGCTGCTGTTACACGCGTCTGCTCCTGAATTTGGGTTAACTTGACTATTTGCTCAGCCATACTAGCGGGGTCGACTTCACTGGCGGCCAGACGTAAAGCTGGCGCCACCCGCAACTCCGAAGCCAGCTCCCATAGCGGCCCTGTCGAAGAGGTAACATACGCTGGACGTAAATCCTTTAAATCGGCCAGAAAGAATCGGTGCACCATGGCTCCGATGTATGTAATAGCATTGCCAACCCCGTAAGACGGCGCGTGCTTGGCGACTAGCGGTATTAAAACGTCATACGATGGCATAGAGGTCATGCCTGCCGCAAGATACTCAGCGATTCCCGCCCATACCGGCGCTAAATACTCATACGGCGTGCTGCGAAAGTGTATAGGGGTGACTCCCATATTGCGAAACTGTAGCGCCACCGAGTAATCGCGGACAACGTGCAGCATAACCAATTCTGCTATTTGCGGGTTGATAGCCACTGCCGTACCTCCTCTTCAACTGCCGCTGTTAGTATCCCCAATTCTCGGTAGGTCTCTGCGTACAGGGGTAGTTGCACTCTTTTTGCAGCCCGATCAATCCAGGCGCTACCGTCCAGTCCACATCGGCGTGCTGCACAGAATTTAAACAACGACGAGATAGTCGGGTTATTATCGCATATCTGTAACGCTGTAACTATCGATTCGTAAAAGTTAACCTTAGCATTCCAATAATTCAATTCAGCTACTGCTTTTGTTCGTATTTCTGCGGTGGTGGTATTTGTCGCTAGCGCGTGCAGCATAGCTGCTTTTGCCGCGCTATTATACAACTGATTGGGCTGTGGCAACGTCAAGGTTTGGAATAGTACGCACATGTAGGCGTCTGGATCCCAACGCGTCGAAAGCAGTAGGTCGGCCGTCTTTTTCCAGCACACCTCCCAGCGACCAGACGGAGTCCACCGAGGGTGTACCACCCGCCGATACGTTGTATACGCCTGCTTTACCTTTTCTACCATTACTTGTTTTGCTTGATACGCCTGCTTTATTTCATCATCCGATTCGGATGTGCGCAATATCGTGTTTGGATTGTTTATCGGCGTTGGTACTGTTGTCATACGTACTCGCTTCTAGTCGTGGGGCAGGTCTACCGGATGCGCATTTCTACCCCGTTTAGCTCCCATGATCTTTTCTTGTCCCGTGGCGAAATCCAATACTTTAACCTTCATACCCGTGCGCACCGCGTCAGTATACCGAAGCATCGCTGCCCTAGCGTACCGGCGGTCTCCCATATCCATAATGTCAACATAAACACCTCGGTTACCACGCATAACGCGCCCGCGATACTGTACGATACTAACTTCTGATTTCCCGCCATCGGCGCGCAATACCATATCGAGATGCTTGGTGTCGACACCTGTGCCCATATTACTAATCACTATAGACTTACGAATTAAACCGTCACGTATTCCATGCTGTAACCGCAAGGCATTAGCCGTGTTCATCCCTTTTAACTCGTCTGGCGAATAGCCTTCTGCCAGTAATCGATTCCTAGGGTTCTGACTCATCTTACGAAATACGGTTACGTAATCCGGCATTAAACGGTGTAAAATAGCTGCGTGTTCCGCCTTGTCCACGATGACCATAATCTGCGGTTCCTTGCCATGATCTATCTCGCGAAAATGGGCATCCCAATATGCGCATATGTCGCGTATCATCCTATTCCTTGTTACATTATGAATAATCAGCTGTCGCTCTTGCTCGTCAGGAGAACCCGTTACCGTATTTACTAGCGGATTAACGTAAAAGTATGTCTCCACATCCGGTATGTATTTTTCAGCAACAGCCTCCAAGTACGTAACGTTCTCGACGATGGGCCCAAACACGGCCTCAATCGCTAGATTGGAACCGTCAGCGCGCCCGTCAGGTGTTGCCGACAAACCATACATGCGAGTGTGCGAAAACCGCATTAGGGACGCTAGATTCTCGAAAGACCCAGCGCGGTGAACTTCATCGAAGAGCAGTATGCTGGTTTTTTCTGACGGAACTTTAGCTAGACTTTCGGGTGTGCTAATAATGATTCTGGTATTCACAAATCCAGATCCGCCCTTAGCGACACTGATTTGTTCTCGATCACGCGTTCCGAGGTACGCCCATAAATCCTGACGGTACTGGTCAACTAGCCCGACTCCCGGTGTGCATATAACAATGCGCACTTTAGGGTCGTTAAAGCAACGGCATAGTCGCTGAATAAGGTATGTCTTACCAAGTGCGGGAACCCCCTTGGCCTGACAACGCTCATACGTGAGGATCTTTGTCAGGATGCGTAACTGACCCTGTCGCCATTCCGTGCTCTCGTCGGCTACCCACGACAAATTCGGAACGGCCTCTGGAAGCGGAGAAGGGCGTACCTGCATGTGCACATCATATCCATTACACTGTAACGCCTGTACGATCCGCGGGCGTAACCCATCCGGCACAAAGATGCCGAGTGGGTTATGCACATCACGACAGTACAGAGATTCTTCCCGCCGTATCGGTTTACCCATGCGGTCACGCCCGACATCTCGACGATATGTAGCGTGTTCATCCAGTATTGCTTGAATCGTCGGATCCCACGGATGTATCCACAGGTGTATCCCGTTTTTTATTAGTACGACGTTTTTTCTTTCCTGTGTCAGATTCATGCGCGTCCAGTTCTATAATGTGGTCCGCCACATTAGCTAATGCCGAATCATGGGACACTAATAACAGTTGCAGCCCGGCGCCGTGGCAAAACTTAGATAGCTCCTGCACCATGTCTGCAACGCAGTTAAGATTTTCCTGATCCAAATTATCTGTCGGCTCGTCGAAAGCGATAAATCCAAAGTTTTTTCCGTGTATAGCGTAGAGTGTCAAATGCCACGCCCAGGCAATCAACGTAAACAACCCGCCACTCCAATGATACTTAGCTGGCGCGTGTACGGTATCGCTTTGCATCATTAGGGTCATTTCTTCGCCATCAACATATAAGGTAAATGGCAATCGAAGTTCCCGGCAATAAGCACCGAGGTGTTGATTAACCAGCAGCAGATAGTTAGCCGCCATCTCCCGAGGGATACTATTAGGATGCGTTGCTGTTTTCAGTGCCTGCAGCATGCTAGCTACCTTATTAGTCTTTTCAGCTTCAGCGGCTTCCCGTTGATAATCGGCTAAGCGCGTCTTGGCTGCCGCTAGTTGCTCTCCTTTCAGTCGTATTTCTGTCTTTAGTTCGATAGCACTTTTAACAGCCGCGTCATATGCGACCAAAAAGTCCTTATGCCGTGCGAGCACTTCGGGATCTTCAATGACCTGCCCCGCGCTAGAAGCATCCGGCGTCTCCTCGCTTTGTAGGGCAGTTACGATCGACTGGCAGCGGTTGAGTTCTGCATCTGCTTGTGTGATCTCCTGGGTACTGGCAAGCAGCTGTACCCGAATATTACTAATTTCAGCTAGACTAGCCTCTATGCTTGCATGATCTTCACTAGGCTCTACGTCCATATCCCGAGCGTCTTGGAGCTGCGCTTTGAGGCCTTCAATATCACGAAGTCTAGCCTGAAAATCTTCCTTATCTTTCTTTGCTTTAGCTGATACCGGCTCTTGCATATCAACAAATTGTTTAACCCGATTATAGGCCTCCAGCAGCTTAGCCCGTTCAAGGGTTTTGGCTTCCACCGTTGCGGCGATGTCTAACGTTTGGTGTCCACACGCGGGACAGACGCCGGTACTCTTACACGTTGGACACGACTTAGTCGCAGCAAACGTATCTAGGAAACCTTTTACCTCTGTGCCACGTGCCGTAATATGCGCCAATTCGGCACGCGCTTTGGTGATCTCGACCTCAAGCGCCTGGACGTCAATGCTTGGCACGAATAATGCGGTGATGTTGGTTTGTTCCAACGCAGCTATTCGAGATTCCAAGCTAGTTATGCGTTGTACGTGCGCCCGATATGCTTTCTGCCTTTCTTCACTGCGGCCTATTGCAACCTTGAACTGCTGCTGCGCC
Organism: Hydropsyche betteni; assembly: GCA_028571205.2. NCBI lineage: Eukaryota > Metazoa > Arthropoda > Insecta > Trichoptera > Hydropsychidae > Hydropsyche > Hydropsyche betteni. Next base: position 10,619 of record JAOXNN020225435.1, read on the forward strand.
TCATCTAACGCAGATATCGTATAGGGAATCGTCATCCGACTTTGATGCGCTGATTGCTCCAGCTCGAAGCGAGCTCTTGCTTGCTGTAGTCGCGCTTGTGCCTTTGTGACATTGTCCTTAGCAACAGCGAGTTGTCCGAGACGTTGCACTGACTTCTGCATTAACTGCACACCTAGCTCGTGACTGCGTATGGTTTGCCTCACGGTTTCCACGGCTTCGTCGGTAGGCACTTGTAGGGTGTCCACCCGTCTTTGCGCGTCTTGGCACTCGGCAGAGATTCGATTTACTTCTCCGGTGGCCGACTCCAGTGACGCAGTATAATCCCGTACTTTGTAAAAGTCTAGCTGCTGATCAGCGATTTTGTTTAGATGCCCCATAACCTCTGACCCCGATAGGGATTGGAACATTTTAATTCTTTGCGCCGGGTCGGCCTTCCAAATACTGCCTGCGCCACCTTGCGGAATAAATACTGCCGAAGCCTGCACTTCATTGGAAATACCAACCAGCGATCGCAGTAATTGCTCAACCTCCGCTTTGCCCGTGTATTTATTACCATTATACTGAGCAGTTAGACTTGTAGTAACTTTTGGTAATCCTCCGGAGGCGAGAATCTCAGCAAAGTCTTGGTCTCGCGCTGGAGTGATCACGCGTGTCGTCGTTAACTCGTTACCGTCGATATCTACAACTATGCTGGCGGTTGCCTTAAAGCACTCTCCATTATGCTGCCGCGGAAGTGCCCCTAAGGGTTTACCAAATCCTGCGGCAGGAAACAGAAGTCCGTATAACGCATTCATAATATGGCTTTTACCGCTGCCATTAGGTGCTCGGATAGAATAAGTACCGGGTTTACCGTTAAAATCAGCTGTGAACGATACTATGGGACCAAAATTGCTTAACTCGAGACGCTTTATGCGAAGCATATGATTTCCTTTACTATTAGGCAGTATCAGCGCGGCTAACCTTGTGGTATGGCAGTGTTTGTAGCGCAGCGATAGCCTGGTTGATGCCTGCCACGGCTTCGTCCGCTTCAGGGCTAAGGCGCCCGACATTATCGTTGCCGTCCCATTCGATAGTGTGATTTGCATGTACCGCTTCTAGATGTGGCCACACCGCTTCTATTAGCCCTTTAAGCTGTTTACCCGTAATTGACGGCGACACAGACCAGCGTAGCGTGCGTCCGTTGTATACGTATATCGGTATTGCATTTCCTATCTCTGGGTTGTAACCGGCGTCTACGATGCCATCCTCGTCCAAAGAAATAAACGCAGGTTGTACATGATATTCGCGAGGGTACTTCACAAATAACGGGTATCTACGCGTAAATGCCTTAACCAAGTCAGGATGCATAATCAGCACAGTCTATTTCCTCCTCTTCCCCGGTAAGTCCGGCATCAGCATTCAACGCGGCGAAAGACGCGTCGTCACAGGCAATATAACCAAACCCGCACGCATCTTCTACAGGTTGCCATTCCGCGCTGTACGCTTGGAATCTATAGCAAAACCCGTTAAGCCAGGCTGCGTATACCTGTAAGTCCTCTTCTATCGACCTAGCAATTTTCTGCGTATCTTCGACAAGATTGTGATTATACGGGTGCCCCAGTGCGTCTGCGGCTTCCTTCGCGGTTAACGTTACATAGCCAACGCTGAAAGAATCGAATGACAGGTTGAACGGATAGCTGCCGCCACGAATGACTGTCAGCGCCAGATTGCCATGCTTGTAACCCCGAACGGCCTTAAACACCACGTCATCAGGGTTATCCCGGGCAGGGTCGCCCGGGGGGCAAGCAACAGCTTCACCGCTTAGACCCATACGGTTGGGGTAAACATGCAGTGTTCCAATATGATGATTCCTGCGCGGGTTTTCCACGTCAGTGTCATGATATATTACAACGAACGTACCGTCTGGTTTGAGGTACGCTTTAACCGCATCTCGTAGCACAAGGCCACGACGAAGTCTAATAAGTTCTTTCTTTTCAGCGTCTGGTAGCATGGAGGTCCTTTCCTGTTGCATAATAAACCACCTAGAATTCCCCTTAAGCACAAAGGTAATGCTTCTCGAAAAACGTGTTTGCCGCCGCTTTGGCCTTGCGCAGTATTGCAGGCTTCGCGAGCCCTACCAAGGGGCCGGTTTCCGCGCATAACGAGGTAATCGAGATAATCCCCATCGGACTCGTCCACTCTATATAAACTGATGGCGCGAAATTGGGCGAGTATACGAAAAGTTGCCAATACTGGTTTATGGATAGCCTACAGCCGGCACTCGTATCATCAAATACGTGTTCAACCCATTTAGCCACCTTGAGCATGGCTGTACAGCGTGCATAACAGTAGTCGGGGTGCCACCACTCAAGGTCTTCCCACAACTTAGCCTTATTCCGCTGCGCGTCCGGTAAGTACGTTGCGACCCTAGCATCCTGATCCCATAACTCGTGTAGCGGTATGCTGACGGCGCAGTCCTCTTCGTACCAATAGCGCCCGCCATATAATAAAGCCGACTCAATTGCTTGTGTACTCAACTTACGCTTAGCTAGATCAGGACTCACAGCTATACCACCGTGGCTGCAAGTGCTATACGATATCAGGCCTGGCATTATCCGCAGGGGCTTGCCCTGGCTCTTACCCCATGGAGTCATGGTTCCGCGCATAGTGACGTCTCCTTATGCTATTGAGTTGGGCGGATCGAGTAAATAGTGCCCCGGAATAGGGTAGTCTACCGCAAGTACGTCGTCATGGTGTCCCGGTATGATAAAAGCAACGTTCCGATCTCCGGCTAAGCCTGCGTCGTTTTCGTATGAGTCCGCCGTAATACCCAAGATTCCTTTTAATGCAGCTTCAGCGACCGATGTGGCTATTACACGCTGGTAACCAAGATCTCCGTCTCCATAGACGTAAAACACCGTAAACGGTTGAAGCGCGCTGTCTATGTGGCGCGCGCCAAGAAAGGATTTAACTTTGCAAATATGGTCGTCAGATAGATACACTTGCGCAGCACTTTCTTTTGTTGCGATACCATTCGAAAATACTATTTTGAGCTGTTCCCATGTTACGTTTTCCGCGTCATGGGGTAAATCGATAAGAGTACGAAAGTGCGTAGTCAACTGTACAGACTGTACGTAGTCTTCGTAGAAGATCAGATTTTGTAAGCAGTCTATGGTTAGCAATGGGTAATCAATGGCCTTTAAAGTTGTGCTGATACCGAAATTGAGCGTATCAGATACGCGGTCTTTAAGCATTTCGTCG
>JAOXNN020225505.1:0-13838 GCA_028571205.2 Hydropsyche betteni
GTGATCGAAATGGGCGGCGACCGCATCGCCTCGGATGAGTCGCGCGTGACTGAGACCTCGGTGCGCGGTTTGTGGCAGGCGTATCGCGGGCATATGGGTCTTTGAGCGAGCTAGGGAGCGAAGTACGCGTGGACATCGAACTGCAACTCACCGTCGAAAATCTGCTGGCGCGCTACGCGCATGCCATCGACGACGACCAACTCGAAGCCTGGCCGGCTTTTTTTGTCGAACAGGGGCGCTACCGCATCACCACCGCCGAGAACCACGAACGCGGATTGCCGCTGTCGCTGGTTTACGCCGATTCGCGCGCCATGCTGCACGACCGCGTCAACGCATTACGCCACGCCAATGTTTACGAAGCGCAGCGCTATCGGCACCTGATTTCATCGGTGCTGATTGAGCGTGTCGATGCGCACACCGCGCGCGCGGTGTCGGCGTTCCAGGTGGTGCGCATCATGCATTCCGGCGAGAGCATGCTGTTTGCCAGCGGCCGTTGTCTTGACCGCATACGCCTTGCGGGTGAAGGCGGGCTGGCGCAATTCGAGGAACGCGTTGTGGTGATCGACAGCCGGCGGGTTGATACGCTGATGGCTATTCCGCTATAGCCGACAGCTAGCCCAGTATCACCCCACGCGCCATGGTTTGCATCCGGTAAACACTTGTCCGCGCCGTAAAAAACAATACACTGCCGTCCTCGCCCCAAGCCAGATTCGCCGGCAGTTCCGGCAGGATGATGCGACCAAGTATGGTGCCGTCAGCGCGACATACCCACACACCGCCCGGCCCGGTGCAGAACACGTTGCCTTGCACGTCCACTTTCATGCCGTCGGGTACGCCGGGATCGCTGGAATCGAAGGCCATCAGGATGCGGCTGTTGGCGAGCGTGCCGTCGGCGCGCACGTCGAACGCGCGGATGTGTTTGTGCGCGGAATCGTCGACATACAGCACGGACTCATCGGGCGAGAACGCCAGGCCGTTGGGCAGCGCCATGTCGCTCACCAGCAGTTGCGGCTCGCCGCCGGCGGTGAGGCGATAGACGCCGTTGCAGGCTTGCTCTTTACCAGGGATCGGTGCGGCCCACCAGCCGTCCGCGCGCGCCATGCCGGGCGTGGCAATTTGCACCGCGTACGGCGGATCGGTGAAATAAATGACGCCATCCGATTTGACGACGATGTCGTTCGGGCTGTTGAGGCGCTTGCCTTGAAATTGCTCGGCGAGCATGGTGCGTGTGCCGTCGGCTCCAATGCGCTGCACGCAGCGACCGCCGTGTGCCGCTGCCAACACCTGCCCTTGATGATCCAGCGTGAGGCCGTTGGAAAACCCGGTGGTGAAGGTAGTGATTTCCGGGCCTTCCGGCAAACGCCGAAGCCGCGCGATGCGCTCGTTGGGTATGTCGCTGAACAGCAGCGTGTTGTCACGCTTGCACCAGATCGGCCCTTCGGTAAAAGCAAAGCCGCCGGCCACGCGCTCGATGGCGGCGTCGGGGGCGATCAGATCATGCAGTCCTGGGTTACGTACCTCTAGTGATGACATGATCGCCCCTTTCGCGTGTGATAAGTCCGTAAGTCGTTAAGTAAAATATTGTTTACAATCAATAAGTTACGTATTACGCACCGCGCAGCGCCGGCAGCAGGCGCAACGCATTGTCCCGATCAATCGCACGCCGCTCGGCCGCACTAAAGCGCGCGTATTTCGCCAACGCGGTGTTCACTTCCGCGCCGTCGCGAAACGGGTAATCCGTGCCGTATAAAAACTGCGACACCGGCGCGATGTGCATCAGCGCATCCAGCGCGCCGGGGTGATTGCCCTGCGCCATATCGTAATAAAATTTCGACAGCTCATGTTTGAAGCCGTTGGGCAGTTTCTCCTTGATGCCTTTGGTGTGGTTTTCTTCACGCTCGAAGCGCGACACCAGAAACGGCGTGACGCCGCCGCTGTGCGAAAAAATCCATTTGATGTCCGGGTAGCGCGCCGCGGCGCCGTGAAACATCAGGCTCGCCATGGTGCGCGTGGTGTCCACCGCGTATTCGATGGCGCTCACCGGCACGCCGCTCGGTATCTTGCCGCAGCATTGCGGCGACAGCGGGTGCGTGTAGACCACCGCCTTGCGGCGATTCAATTCTTCGAGCACCGGCCAAAACATGGGGTCGCCCAGATAGCGTCCGCCGTAGCTGGTCATCAAGCAAAATCCTTCGGCCTTCAAGGTATCCAGCGTATAGGCGATTTCGGCGAGGCTGCCTTCGGTATCGGTATACGGCAGTGCGGCGAAGCTGCCGAAGCGGCCTTTGTGGGTGCTCGCGAGTTTGGCCGCATGCTCGTTGGCCTCGCGCGCCATCTTGCGGCCCAGGGCGACATCGCCGACAGCCATCGCCGGCTGGATCAACGACAGCAGAGAGGTTTGGATGCCGCTTTTGTCCATGTCGTCTAGCGACATTTGCACCGACCATTTGGCGTGGCCCTGGCCCATTTGCTTTAACGCCGCCGAATAACCGGGCGAGACAAAATGATGATGGACGTCGATTCGATGCGCGATGCGCTGCGCTTTTGTGCCCGCCGCCGGCGCATCACCCGTCGCTGCGCAACCGTGCAAAAACGTGCTGGCGCCCAGCGCCGTCATACCTGCAAGAAACTCCCTGCGATTCAGTCCGCTCATACACCCCCCATAATTATTGTTTAAAATCAATTACTTACATCACTTCCCCTGCAACACGGCCGCGGCCATCTCGCGCAACTTCGCTTTTTGAATTTTGTTGCCATTGGCACTGGGCGTAAACGGATATTCGGCGATCGGCAACACATGATGCGGCACTTTGTAGTTGGCGATTTGTTTTTTGCAATGCGCGATCAACTCAGCTTCGTCCACACTCGCACCGGGTTTGGGCAATACAAAGGCCACCGGTACCGGGCCGCGAGGGCCGTCGATGCCGACCACCTGACTCACCGCCACTGATGGATGCGCATCGAGCACGGCTTCGATTTCCATCGGGTTGACCAAAAACCCCGCCAGCCGCAACACGTCACCCATGCGCGACAAATACACGTATTCGCCGTCGGCCACGGTGTAACCCAGATCACCGCTTCTGAAAAAACCGTCACTGGTGAACGCAGCGGCTGTGGCTTCCGGGTTGCCGAAGTAAGCCATCATGCAACTCGTGCCCTTGAACTGCAGCTCGCCGTGCTCGCCATGCGGCAGGATGCGGCCGGTGTCAGTGTCGACCGTGCGCACCTGCGTGGTGGCGTTGACCAATTTACCGCCGCCGATTTCACGCTGCAGCGGCGGCGCATCATAGGGTTGGCGCGACAGCACAGCCTGCATTTCGCTCGAACCGTAAATGCCGATCAATCGCAAGCCGCGCGCCTGCGCGGGTGTCGCCTGCCCTGCGCGCACACCGAGCACGATGCGCACACTCGGATACGGAATCGGCTCCCGCGATACGCGAAGCAACTGCGCAACGATATCGCCGGTGGCCGGCGTATGCGTCACCTGATGCTTGCGAATGGCGTTTGCCGCGTCCTGCGCATCGAACGTGGGCATCATCACCAGCGCTTTGCCCGCGGCGAACGGCATCAACGCATTGCTCATGCCGAAGGTGCCGCACATCGGCACCGGCAGCAGCCCGCGCACGCCCGGTGCGTCAAAGCCGAAGCCTCGCGCCGCTTCGGCGGCATGGCTGGCGATCGACGATTGACTGTGCAGCACGAATTTCGGCAACTTGGTGGTGCCCGAGGTGGTGAAGATCAGGCAACCAAGCTCGGGCCGCGAGTGATCACGCGCGTAGGGCGGGCATGAGGTGAAATCGCGAAACGATTTCACCTTGTGCCCCAGCAACGTGCGCGGCGCTGGCGCTTCGGCTTCTTCGTCGTAGGCGACGATGGCGCTCAAACCGTGGAGCGCATCCGCGCCGGCATCCTGCAAAATGCCTTCGAAATCAATGCCGCGAAACCCGGGCCAGTAGATCAACACTTTCGCGCCGGAGCGCGCCACGATGTCGGCCAATTCGTTCGATCGGAATCGTGTGTTGACCGCCACCACAATCGCGCCCAGCCGGCCGCAGGCAAAAAACGTGGTAAGCCACGCCGGCACATTGGGCAGCCACAGCGCCACGCGGTCGCCCTCGCGCACACCAAGATCATGCAAGCCCTGCGCAATGCGCTTGCTTTCGAGATCCAGCGCCGTGGGGTAAATATACCGGTCGCGATCTATGATGGCGACGCCGCCAGCCGCCACACGGCGCACCAGTAACTCGGTTAAGGTCTGGGGGCTCATGTTGCTATCATTTTGCTAATTCACCATTCTGGTAATCGCGCACCGCTTGTTCGACCTCAGCTTGTGTGTTCATCACAAACGGCCCGTACTGCACCACCGGCTCGTTGATCGGCTTGCCGGCAATCAACAAAAAGCGCGCAGGGCCGCCTTCGGCCGTGGCCACGATTTCATCACCCGGCGAGAGCACCCCTGCACAGCGAACTTTCAATGCCCTTGTGTTGCCCGGTGCGCCGACTTGAAGTTCGCCTTCATACAAATAAATGAACGCGTTGTAATCATCGCGCATGAAATAGCGAAACGGCGACCCGTTCGGCAGATCGACATCGAGATAGCACGGGTCGGTGGTGTGCCCGGTAATCACGCCGTCGGTCACCACACCCGCCACGTTAATTGAGCCCGCGATGATTTTAGCGGTGCCGCCCTCGGCCAGCGTGACCTGGGGAATTTCGCCAGGCTCGATATCGCGGTACCACGCCGGTTTCATTTTTTCGTTCGCCGGCAGGTTGACCCACAACTGAAAGCCGCGCATGCGGCCTTCGGTTTGCTGCGGCATTTCAGAGTGAATAATGCCGCGCCCGGCGGTCATCCATTGCGCGCCACCGCTTTTCAAATCACCGCGATTGCCCAGGTGGTCTTCGTGCAGCAAGTGGCCGTCGAGCATGTAGGTCACGGTCTCGAAGCCGCGATGCGGGTGCGCGGGAAAGCCGGCAATGTAGTCGTCCGGGTTGTCAGTCGAAAACTCGTCGAGCATCAGAAACGGATCAACATACAGCCCGCGCTGGCTGCCCAGGCTGCGGCGCAGCTTGACGCCGGCGCCGTCGGAGGTGGGCACGGATTGAATCACTTGCTGCAGCGTGCGTACGGTCATGCGTCTATTCTGCCTTGATGTTGGCTGCGCGCGCGATTTTAGTAAACACGTCGATGTCGCCCGCCACCAGCTTGTCGAAATCGCCGGGCGTGGTCGGGCGGGCTTCGAGGCCGATGGGCGCCCAACGTTGTTTCACGTCGGTGTCGGTGAGGATACGGCGCAACTCGTTATTCAGCTTCGCCACCACCGGCTTGGGCGCCAGCGACGACGTCAGCACGCCAAACCACAATTCCGACTGAAAACCCGGCAAACCGGCCTCAGCGATCGTCGGAACATCCGGCACCAGCGCGTCGCGCTGCAGCGACGATACACCCAGTGCGACCAGCTTGCCTTCTTTTACCAGATTTACACTGTTGGCAATCGGCGCCATGAAATACTGCACGCGGCCCGACATGGTTTCGGTAACGGCTTCGGGTATGCCCTTGAACGGCACATGCACCACGTTAATGCCCGCTTGTGCCTTGAACTGCTCGGCGGAAAAATGCGTGCCGCTGCCCACGCCCGCCGACGAGAAATTAAGCTGCCCCGGTTTGGCTTTGGCCAGCGCGATTAACTCTTTTATCGATTTGATGCCGAGCGATGGCGCCACCACCAGCAGATACTTCGAGCTGGCGGTCTGCGTGATGCCCGAGAGATCCTTTTTCGTATCGTACGGCAGCTTGGCATAGATTGCCGCCGCCACCGCGTGCGCCGACGACACCGACAGCAAGGTGTAACCATCCGGATTGGCGTTCGCCACCAGATTGGCGCCCACGGTACCGCCCGCGCCGGGACGGTTATCGACAATCACCTGTTGCTTCCATGCCTCGGTGAGCTTCTGCGCTACAAAACGCGCCGTGATATCGGGCCCGCCACCGGGGGTGAAGCCGACAATGATGCGGATCGGTTTGTTTGGATAATCTTTTGTAGCGTCTTGCGCACCGGCGTGCGTAGCGTGCGTACACAACGCGACGAACGGCGCTGCCGCAAAAATCAATTTCATGAATGTAAACCGCATCAAACACTCCAGTGACGAATACCACTCATTGAACGACGGCAAATTTTAACATTGTGGCCGCATTGAGTCCGCTATACGTGGGCAAGCCGCCGTTACAAGCATTAGAAAGTTATAATCCGCACGCCCATGCGTATTCGTATTGCTCCCATTGTATTTGTTCTCGCGTTGACCTCGGTGTTCTTCGTTGCGATGAAGGGCAACCGCATTGTTGTCACCCTGTTCGCGGTCGACCTCGGCGCGGGGCCGTTTCAAACCGGCTTATTGTTCGCGCTGCACGGCATTTTTCCGCTGCTGCTCGCGGTATCCGCAGGGCGCATCGCCGACCACTTCGACAATCGCGTGCTGATGTACGCAGGCCTAGCCACCTGGGGCGCGGCCATGCTACTGCCGTTTTTCTGGCCCGGCATGCTCACGCTGTATATATCGTCCGCCTTCGCGGGCTTTACCAGCATGTTGTTCGTGCTGGCCACGCAAAACTACATCGGCGCACTCACCACCCCGGCGACACGCACCCGCTATTTCAGCTACTACGCCATCGGCGAATCGTTCGCGCAAGTCAGCGGGCCGATCATGATCGGCTACGCCATCGACCACTGGCTGCACCCGCGCGCCTTTCTGCTGCTCACACTGATTACCCTGCTCACCATCATCATGCTCTACGCTGGGCGCCATCTGCTGCCGCACACACAAAAAGCGAAGACCGCCACCAACGAGCCGCGCAACATGAGCGACTTGCTCAAACTGCCCGCGATGCGTGCCGCGTTAATCACCAACGCCATTGTGATGATCGGCTGGGATTTGTTCAATCTCTACATGCCGGTGTACATGCGCAACCTGGGCTTCACCGCCACCACCATCGGCTACATTATGGGCACCTATGGCATCGCCGCCATCATTACCCGCGTGGCCATCCCGCCGATCACCGCGCGCTGGGGCGTGCAGCGCATGATCGCCGTGGCATTGGCCATCGCCGCGTGTGGATTCGTCTTCGTGCCGTTCACCGCGGCACCCATGTTATTGATGGTGCTGTCATTCATCATTGGCCTCGGTGTCGGTTGCGGTCAGCCGTTATCGATGACCCTGGCCTACAACGCCTCGCCACCCGGCCGTACCGCCGAATGCATCGCGATGCGGCTGGCCGTGAGCTATGGGGCGCATGTGTTTATACCCACAGCGTTCGGCGCACTGGGCGCGGCGATTGGGCTGGCGCCGGTGTTCTGGCTGTGTGCCACGTCGCTGCTGGGTGGGTCGGTTATCAATGCGAGGCAGGGGAAGAAACCTGCGTAACCTGTGGCGTGCGGGCGCTTGCTGCTCCGCCTCAAGTGTCCCCTTGTCCCGCTGTATTGTGTGCGCGACACCAACAGCGGCGGCAACAAGGGAACACTTGAGCCGCACTCCACATACCGCCTGTGCTTCTTCGAACTTGCTGTTGACGTTAGCCCCGGTTCATCTACAAACATGCGGCGCAATGCCCTTCGATTATTGCACCCGCACCACCACCTTCCCCATCTGTACATCCGACTCGACATACTTCTTCGCCGCCGGTAGATCATCAAACGCAAACACCTTGTCCACCACCGGGGTGATGCGCCCATCGGCCAGCATCGGCGCGACATCGCGTATAAAGCAGCGCATGGCTTCGGCTTTTTCTTCCGGCGTGGCTTTGCTGTTGGAAACGCCGTACACCTCGAAGCGGTTGGCGTGTAGTGCGTTTAAATCGAGCTCGGCTTTCAACACGCCATCGACGTAGCCCACGATGCCGATGCGGCCCTTGCGTGCCAGCGAGCGCACGAGTTCCGGGAACACCGAGCCACCGATGAGGTTGATCGCCAGATCGATGCCTTTGCCACCGGTGAGTTCTTTACACTTTGCCGCGAAATCGGGTTTGCGGGTTTGTATGCCGTGATCCATGCCTAGCGTTTTCAGTTTCGCCAATTTATCTGCTGAGCCCGAGGTGCCGATCACGGTGCAGCCCAGCGCCTTGCCGATTTGCACCGCGGCCACGCCCACGCCCGACGACGCGCCGGCCACCAGCAGGGCTTCGCCTTTTTTTAGTTTGCCGTAGGGCGGGTAAATCAGTTCATACGCCGTGAGAAACGCCACGCCCACCGAGGCGGCCTGCTCCCAGGTCATGCGCTCAGGTTTGAGCATCAATTGCTCCACGCGCGCCGAGGTGTATTCGGCCCAGCCGCCGTTGATACGCCCGTAAACATTGTCGCCGACTTTGAATTGCGTGACGCCCGGCCCGAGCTTGTGCACCACGCCCGCGCCGTCGCCGCCGCCGAGTTTCAACGGGCCGCCATGCACCACGCTGCCGACGATCAGTTCGCCGCGATTGAGCGATGAGGCGTGCGTTTTGATCACCACTTCGCCTGCCTTGGGCTCCGGCATGGGCACGTCTTTGTATTCGAGCACGGAAGAAGTTTGATTCGATACGATCCAGCAGGATTTCATGTGAGCTCCATTCGAAGTGAAAGTGATGCGTTGTTGACGCGTTGCTTTGCTATTATCGCACCCAACCATGCCCACTGAAACCCGCTACCGTGGCAGTGCCCGCGACAACTATCGCGCGGCAATCATCTGCGCCGTGATCGTGCTCGGCCTTGCGTTCGACCAGCTCGTGCCGTTCTGGGGGCAAACACTCACCAGCCTGGGCCTGTGCGTACTGCTGCTGCACTGGATACGCCAGGCCGAGCGCGAAGAAAAAGTCATGCTGATCTCGTGCGTGGTGTACGCCACGCTCGGCGAATGTTTTCTGTCGCTGGTGTGGGGCTTGTATGACTACCGGCTGGGCAACATTCCGGCCTTCGTGCCGCCGGGCCACGCGCTGTTGCTGATGCTCGGCGTCATCCTGGCAAAGCGCCTGCGCGATTGGATCAACTGGGTGGTGCCAATCGCATCATTGCCGTTCGTGCTGCTGCTGGCCGTGACCGGCATCGACACCTTTGGCGTGCTGCTGTTCGCAATCTTCATCGCGTGCATGATGTTCAGCCAGTCGCGCAAGCTCTACGCCGTGATGTTCGTGCTCTCGCTCACCATGGAAATCTACGGCACGTGGCTCGGCAACTGGGCGTGGCGCGTGGAAGTGCCATGGCTGGACCTCACCACCACCAACCCGCCGTTGGCAGCAGGCGTGTTTTACTGCGTGCTGGATTTTCTGGTGATGACCACGCTGCAGCGTTATCGCGCGCGGGCCGGCGCCGTGGCGCTGCAGGGGGCTTGACCACCCCTGCTGAAACCAAAAGGCCGAATTAAAATTGTCATTTAAAAACAAATACTTACGATATCACTTGAGGCGTGCCGCCGTCCACTCGCGGCTGGCGCCATTGAGCGTCGCCGTGCCCGTTATCGCGCCACCGGCCACCGTGCCGCTGTATTGCGTGCCGCCCGCGCTGAAGGTAATTTGATCGCCGCGCAGCTTGCCGCCGGTGACCAATGTTGAAACACCGCCGGCGTTGATCGAGCCGGACACCTTCTGGAATGCCTGTCTGAAGGTCAGGTTGCCTTGCAGGTCGCCGCTCGATAGTTTCCACACACCGCTTACTTTTGCCGGCACGATCCAGAGTAACGCCGTTTTGTAGTAGAGAGCGTTATCGTCACTGGCCACGCTGGCGGTTTCGTCGGCCTCCCATTCGCCCATGGTAAAGGTGTTGGAGACAATGCGCGTGCCGGGCTTCAGGTTCAAAATTTTCGGCCGCAGTTTGAGATTGATTTCCGGCAAGAGAAACATGGTGATCACACTGGCCTGCGAAAAATCGCTGTCAAACAAATCTGCTTTCATGAACGCCGCGCGTTCGCTCACCCCTTCTTTGGCCGCGGTGATCTTGGATAATTCGACCATGTCGGGGTTGTATTCGATGCCCAGCGCCTTGATGCCGCGCTTGGCTGCAGTAATCACCGTACGGCCGTCGCCGGAACCCAGATCAATCACAAAGTCATTGGGCGTGGCCTTCGCCATGTCGAGCATTTTGTTCACCAGCGCCTGGTTGGTCGGCACCCAGATGACATCTTTACCGTGTTGACCGACCTCGGGTTTAAAGTCTTTTGCGCTTGATGCGGGTTGGGCGGCATGAACGGCGGCCGCGAAAAAACAGGCGCACACCGCGGTGCAAACTAAACGCATAGCGCTCATAAAACGTCTCCTGAAATTATCGTCACAAAAAATAACGCGTCTACTTATCGCCAGTACGAGTCGCACGCCAAGCCGATTTGGCGGCACCCGCCGAACCCTCCATCACGTCCCCATTCACGCGCCCATTGTATTGCGTCGTGCCCACGCTGAAGCTGATGCGCTCGCCATCGAGTTTACCCATGGAAATAGCGAGACTCTTGCCGCCCTGATTGAGCGTGCCGCTCACAGTTTGGTAGTGCTGCATGAGCACGAGCTCGCCGTTGGCGAGTTTCCACGTGCCCGCGACTTTCGCCGGCACGATCCACAAAAAAGCGCTGCACCACGACTGGCAATCGCCAGTCACGCGCGCGATATGATCGGGTTTCCACTCACCCATGTCGAACGAGTTGGCGGCCACGCGCGTGCCGGGTTTCATGTCGAGTATCGTAGGACGCAATTTCACATTGAGCTCGGGCAACAGAAACAGCGTGATCACCGTGGCTTTGGAAAAATCACTTTGAAAAATATCCGCCTGCTCGAAGGTCGCGCGCTCGGCAACACCTTCTTTCGCCGCGTTGCGTTTGGACAGCGCCACCAAGTCCGGGTTGTATTCGATGCCATAGGCGCGCGTGCCGCGCTTGGCCGCGGTGATGACGGTGCGGCCGTCGCCCGAGCCCAGGTCATACAGAATGTCCTGCGGCGTGAGCTTGGCCATATCGAGCATTTTGTTCACCAGCGTCAACGCGGTGGGCACCCATACCACGTCTTTGCCTTGCTGGCCGACTTCGGGGGTGTACGCGGGCTGCGCGTGCGCGGCATTGAACGCAAGCAGCAAAACACCCATTGCGAGTGCAACGCTATGGGCGCGGCTTGGCATACGACGCATGGTCGCCATTACTTCGACTGCTCCAAACATTCGATCAACAGCGTCAGCGCCGCTTGTGAAAACGCATACATGTTCGCAATGCGATCGGGGCTGGCGGTTTCCAGCGTCAGCGATTTTTCCATGCCGCCTGCCACGGCCAGCACGCAGTGCCCCGCCGCATAGCCATAGCGGCTGCCCGTCGGGCCTGACGCGCCGGATTCGCTTAAGCCCCAATCGGCATTGAGGCGTTCGCGGATGGTGCGCGCCCTGAACAACGCGTTGGCCTCGGTGCCGCCGCGCTGGGCCTGCAGCATCTCGGGTGTGACATCGCGCAAACCCAACAGCGCGTCACGCGTATACGCCACCATGCCGCCTTTACAGTAGGCTGAGGCGCCTGGCAGGGCGAGCAGCGCGGCGTTGATCAATCCGCCAGCGGAGGATTCCGCCACAGCGATGGTTTGTTTGCGCGCTTTCAACAGCGTGGCGGCTTTTTCGGCGAGCGGCAGTAGTTTTTCCATGATGGGTGTCCTGTATCAGATGCTGGATTGTCGGGGTTCTGCATGAACATTTTGCGGTATAAACCTTTTTTCGCAAAATGAATTCGCCTTCAGTCGCCAACGACACTAATGCATAAGTATTTGTTTTTATTTATATTTTTGTTTTGCGCCACGCCCGAGATGCGCGAGCGTCTGGTAAGTCAGGGCGCGATGCCGCAGTCCAACACCGCCGAACAATTCGCCGCTTACATCAAAAGCGAAATGGCCAAGTGGGCAAAGATCGTGCGCGACACCGGGATTGCCACACAGTGAGCCCCACGACGCTCCGCGTCATTGTAGGGTTTTCACCTGGCAGCGCTTCGGACGACATCGCCAATTTAATCGCGGCGCCGCTTGCCGCGCTACTTCAGCGGCGGGTCGTGATCGAACGCATCGCCGGTGAAAGCGGCACGCTGGGCGCGCACGCCGCAGCGCAAAGCGCCGCCGACGGCAACACGCTTTTCATCGCAACCCTGGGCACGCACGCGCTGGCGCCGCACGTGCGTGCACACCTGCCTTACGATGCGCTGCGCGATTTCGCGCCGGTGTCACTGCTGACACAATCACCGATGTTGCTGGCCTGCCATCCGTCGCTGCCGGCAAACAACGTCAATGAATTTGTCGCCCACGCGCGCGCGAATCCCGGCGCACTGGCCTACGGCACTTCGGCCATCGGCGGCGCGCCGCATCTGGCTGCCGAGTTGTTTCGGTCCGTCACTGGCGTTGCGCTGCGCCATGCGTGTTATGACGAAACGCAAACGCTCTATGCCGATCTGCAAGCGGGCCGCATCGCGCTGAGTTTCAATAACATTATGTCGATGCTGCCGCGCTGTGCGTCCAGGAAATTGCGCGCGCTGGGGGTTACCAGCGCGCAACGCTCGCCCATCGCACCGCACATTCCCACGCTGGCAGAAAGCGGATTTCAGGGATGCGAAATATCAAACTGGATCGGACTGGTTGCGCCGCGCGGCGCGCCTGCGGCGCTGGTGAATATGCTGTCGCAAGCCGCTGCGGAAGTGATCAACAGCCGCGCTGTTTCCGAGACGCTGATTACGGCCGGCATCTCGCCTATGGGGTCGTCGCCTTTGGCGTTTGGGCGATTCATTGCGGCCGAGTTAAATCGTTGGAAACCGGTGGTTGCACGGTTTGCTGCGGCAGATTAACTATCGCGTCGTTCCAACGACGCTGGCTGCCCGCAACGCTGGAACGACGGTAGTTGCAAATATTGTTTTGCGGGACAATGCAACTTACAAGCGTAAGGAACCTTATGAGCAACAACATCATCCTCGACCCCACCACCCCCTCGGGCGCAGGTGCCCAACGCCGGTGGAAATCACTCACCGCCCTGCAAGGCAAAACCATCGCCTTCATCGATAACTCCAAGCCTAATTTCAACCATCTCGCACAAGATCTGGGTGAGCTTTTGGTTAAGCACCATGGCGCAAAACAAGTCATACATCATCGCAAACGCGACGTGAAGTTAAAGCTATGGGAAATGTCCAAGCTGCCTGTGGATCGCTTGGCCGCCAAGGTTCGCATGCGGTTGCAACACACACGCGGCGCGGCGCTCGGGCAGTTCGCCGCTGATACGCGGATACCGATGTCAATCAAGCCCGAAGAAGTGAGTATCATCGTCGCCGGTGGACCGGGCACTCACTCGGTGCATGTGCCGACGTTTGGGCACACATGATCCGTTAAAAAAATAATTTAAAATCAAATACTTACAAAATAACTGGAGGAACTTATGCGTAACTTACTGGCCGCGCTCGCGCTTGTTGTTACAGCCCCCTTGCACGCACAAGACTTTCCGAATCGCCCGTTGCGCCTGATCATCCCGATGGGTGCGGGCGGCGCGACGGATATTTTCATCCGCACCATCGTGCCCAAGCTTTCCGAAACGCTTGGCCAGCAAGTGGTGGTCGACAACCGTCCCGGCGCCAACGGCGTGATCGGCGACGAAATGGCGGTCAAAGCGGCGCCCGACGGCTACACGATGATGGCGAACTCGATTGCGATCTCAATCAACCCCGGCCTCTACAAATTGAATTACGACATCACGCGCGATCTGCAGGGCATCACGCGGCTGGGCATGATCGATCTGCTGCTCGGCATCCATCCGTCGGTGCCGGCAAAAAACGTGGCCGAATTGATCGCGCATGTCAAAGCCAATCCCGGCAAACTGAATTACGCTTCG
>JAOXNN020225547.1:0-13833 GCA_028571205.2 Hydropsyche betteni
CGGGGGGACGTGTTTGGGTTTCGTGGAGTGATTCACTTTCCGCGGTGTAGTAGTCATCGATAGTCATTTTTAGAATGGTCTGAAGTTGTTTTCAGCGACGGCTCGGGAACGTGCCGCTTTATTATATGCACTCGGTTCGACCTTTCGAAATTGCTGCGTGTTTACGGAGTGTTGGAAGCGGTTCGATTGTTTGAAAATTGTATTTGGATGAGAGGAATGGATGTTGTGAAATGTTTCGGTGAATACGTAGCGTAACCTGATTTTTTTTGTATGGGTCGAAATTTTATTTTTGTTGCTTATATGTAAACATTGCTAGGATTATCCGATTAAAAACCTAATAATATGCGATTTTTTAGATAAAATAAGAATAGTCGGAAAATTTACGATCATATAAAATATAAATATTTTTCAATATAAATTGTGGATTGTTATAACAAGTTTATAACTTATAACAATTCGAAAAAAGCTCGTTTAAAACAAACTTGCACAAATTCGCGGCGTCTTAAAGAATTTTTCAAAGAATAGATCTGTGCACGAGAATAAAATATAATGATTAAAGATTGCGGATTCTTATAGTAAAATAATAAAAATCATAGTACGAAATATACGATTTCATAAAGAATATTTCAAAATGTTCTTGAAAAGGGTCATTCGAATATGTACTCTCGTTATATTCAAACAGAAAAAAATGAATTTAATAAAAATATGACCGGAAAATCAAAATATACGACCATGAATTTCTAATTTTTCCGAATATATATTCCTGACATCATCAATACGAAAAAAAACATCAGTCCATCAAAAAAAAACAACTTTGATTGAAAAATTCTAGATCGAAACAGACTATTTGATGTTTAGACGAAATCCAAAACGATCTTGAACATGGAATCGATTGGGACGATTCCAAAGGCGCCCACAGCTTTTTCGCAATTTTCCAACAGATCTTCGTATGGAAACTGTCATGGTGACTGGTATTGCGCAAGATTTACCTCACAAATGGCAAACCGGATTTTCCATGGGTGTTTGTGTAAAATGATTTTACGCGTCGCGGCTCGTTGTTTTGGTTTTGAATAATTCCTCGCACCGAACGCGATCGTTAATTTTCGTACAAGAACCCATTAAAAAACTTCCATACGAACTTTCGGGATAAATTTAACCGCCAATCGTCGGACATCTTGATTTGGCAAGAATTGAAAACAATTACGCCCATGAGCATGAACAATGGAAACGTTCAGAAATATAATCAAATATTATGGAACACAATGAACCCAGTTCGTTACTTTATTTTGCATTTTTAATTAAAAATCACTTATCGAAACCCCGATCCCTCATTTCATGAGAGCAACGCATCGAAACAGAACGACCCTTAACGATCAAAATTGTAGATTAATCCTCACATTTTTGTCGGTGAAATCGCACCACACATCCACCCAATCGAGGCGGAGCTTGTTGTTGCAGTGGCAAGCTTCAGGTAGTTGATTGCATTGGGGTTGCGCCCCCGAAGCCACAACCACGGCCGCCAGAAACAGGACTACGCCCCCGCCGGCCATGTCCGCAGCCAGCTACCATGCTATGAAGGGGGCGAAGGCTTTACGGGCGTCCTCATCCCACTAGAACACACGTTTACACTTCGCGGGACGAAAGACGCGGATTGACTGCGCTAGCGCACGTATCCCCTCCATCTTATTTCATTTGGATCTAGGGTTGCCAACATTTTTTCGGCGAAATATAGTATTTTTCAAAATAAACTGTAAAAAATATAGTACGTTTCAAACAAATATTGTATTTTATGGAAAAAAATATATTTGTTTGTTACACAATTTTTTAACACAATTCATTGAAATAAAAAAAAAATTGGAAGACAAAAAACAATTAATGAAAAGATTGAAAATAGGTATCCAAGAACGTTAATGGGGTCAGTAGTGGATTATTTTGGAACACACATTTCGGCTGGAAAAATTTTATGTTTATTTTAGATGCTTCTCCGTGAAGTACCCGAACATGTTGAAAAAACTATTGTATATTTAAATGAAAGAGGTATATTGTTCGCGGATTCAATTTATGAAGAAGTAATGTATAATTAAGTCATTTATCGAAAATAAAACATGTGTTGATTTTTTTTAATATGCGTAATTTTAAATCTGCCTGTGATTGCGCCGTGACCTCATCTAACCGTTTCTAACTTCTAGCGCAGTTTGTGAATTTAATACAATATGACGGCGAAAGTTGTTATTTAAAATCAAGAAATTCTTAAAATATTACATTTTGGTTTTATTATGAACCAACCGTAAAAAATATAAATTATGACAAGATTTCCCTGCAAACTTTCAAAAATTTTTCACGAACCACCAGTGGTCCGCAGATTATTGGTTTGCGATAGCTGATTTAGATCGCAACATTTACAGAGTGTTTAATATTTTATGAAGTATTTACATCCTTATACACATGGGTGGAAGGTGTATTTTCGTTCAAATTGTATTTTATTAAATGCATTCATTCGTGATCCGTTCACGAGTTAAGACCTCTTTCCCTTTTTTGAACAAGTCTCACTAATTTTTTTTTTTTGTATTACATTTAACATTTTAATATTTTATATATAGTTCCACTTTCATTTCAAAAATTTTATCATCTTTCTTCGTATTTATACTGATTATGAAACCTTATTTACTTAAAAAAAAAAATTATCTGATAATATTAGCGAAAAAACGAATAATTAACCTAAATCGTTTTATTTACAATTTTTATTTATTTCAGATCCAACAGCAAAGAGTTTGTTTTTCTCCAAGACTTTATAAATTGTTCCGGCAATACGGCTGGTGCTCGCCTTGCTCGTTGGTTACAGCCGAACCCTCACGTTGAGTTGTCTCTATGTAGAGTGGAAGTACCCTGCGATGAGATTCTCGTAGGTCAAGACTTGCCCGTCACTATACACGTGTGTGATCAAAATGGTCAACCTTTACACGCAACGGACCTTAGCGTAAAAGTAGTTGTATATTCAGATCAACAACGTCTCAGTCAAGAGATAGCCGTTGATGATCCAAAGAAATCTGCACTAAGCCCGCAAGATATGTCTGTTTCATCACCGACACGATTCAAGAAACATTCATCGAAATATGTATGTGTAAAATGATCATAATAATTTATCAAAAATACTGATGATTTTAATTGGCATAAATTTTTAGGTATTTTTAAATCAACCTGAAAATTCTTCACATTCAAATCCTGTCGCATCAAATTGTTCTAAAGAATCGCTGATCATTAAAGTATTTGGTTTCGGGAAGTTATGTGGATTATGGATACCTCAAATACCTGGAGTATATTCTATACAATGTTTTATAGACGGACAATCAAAAGATGTAATGACCATTTTGTTAAATATAATATTTTTATTACAACACATATAGCTAAATTCCAACATAAACAATATATTTTTAGCCAATACTCATCAAAGTTAAAAAGCCTGTGGAAGGTTGCATCCCGCAATTCAAAAAGTCATCAACGAAACAACGTAAAGTTAGAAATTTTTATGCGGAAGACTCGTCAGGACTTAGAGTTCGTAGTCAACCATCACTTCAAGGAGAACAGATCGGAGTAGTCCCAGTTGGTGGTTCAATAACTTTCGATGATGTGGTTAGTTTTAGTTTAGGTTTAATACTTTTTTCATCAATTATAAGTAATTCAATCAATTTATATTTCGATATTCAGGTGATTAATGGTGATGGACTTTGGCTTCAATTGAGCGAAGAATCTGTAGTTATGTATTGTGAGGAACCAATCAATGGGACAGAAGCTTGGTGTTTACAATACAATGAACACATTGGTAAAAATTTCCTGTATCCCAACGACAAAATACTATCGTATTGGTCAAAACTTATGCAAGATACAACAGAAGCATCAAAGCCTGAATATCTAGTAATGTTTCCGACCCATGTTTGGTGTGGTAATGATCCAACATCACGGATTCATTGTACAATAGATGCCGGAGAAACGATAACTATCGAAAAAATGGTTAGTATAAATTCTTATAGGTCACTGAAATTTTCTTCGAAAATATATTTCATCTTATTATTTTTCAGCACTTTTCTGATAATTTCACTTATGCAAAACTGGATAAAGTGACTATAAAAAATTTGGGTTTTTTTGAGGAACCAGGAAAAGAATATTGGATCATGTGCTCTCCAATCAATATACTTTCATTAACACAGAGTTCTAATACTAGTATGTTTCATATGTAATAAATTACACAAAAAAACTTGAAATATTAAAATTTTAATACATTTTTTCCAAGGCACTGGTGCTAATTATCAACCGCTGGAATCTCAATCAGATTTAATGAAAAATAAAAAAATGACAGATTTAAAGAAATGGGTATGTTTAAAATTAAGCAAAATTCTTATAATTTGTTAATTGTTTTATACGGAATATGATTTCAGGATAAATTATATGGTTTCAAATCTCCTCAGAGATACCTTCCTTTGGAAGAAAATGTAATTAACACCGATATGTAAGTTGCTTTGATTTTTCAAAGTTTCACTGTCCAACATTTGTAATGTGTTTGTCATTAAAGTTCCATTGTTTTCAGGGATAAGTGTACCAACGATATTGCTGATGAAAGAAAGATGTGTGACGATATATCACAACATATATTCGAAAGTTCGCATTTTCCTAATAAAAAAAATCACAAAATAAAGAACTTATCCTTTCATTCTGATAACGAAACAATGGACGTGTCTTATCTATGTACAGATGATTCAAATGGCATTCAATATTTTGCAGGAGAAGAACTAAATATAAACAAAGATGCATGTTAGTATTTGGCAATTTGTATACTATTAATATACATATATATATATATGCATACACATTCTTTTATTTTTAAAATCAATGAAATTTTCAGCTAAACATAACATTGATTCTCAAAGGTCATCTTTTTGTAATCAAGAAATACCAAGAACTCCAGATTCTAAGGTATATTGGAAATAGTTGAATTATGACCTGTTACATTTTTGAATTCTGTAATTGTGTTTATATTTCAGATTAAGTTTGAGTTAAGTCCCAAAGAATCTCAACCGATATTATCGTTAGATAAACTGACAAAAAACGACGAAAAGTTTAAGGGTGGAATCGGCGTTAGTTTAAGCAGAGCAAAAAGCTTCAGAGCAGTATTTGCTGCTTTCCTCTGGCATGAAGGTATTCTATTCATTATTTTTATAGAAAATTTAATACTTATTTCAAGAACAACTGAAACTATTTTCAATATTGTAAATGTATTTTTCAAACAGGAATAATTCACGATGCAATGGCATGTGCATCGTATTTGAAATTTCATCCAACATTGCCAAAACAAGGTGCTCCTGTATTGACTAGAAATTTGACTCATAATCCAACAGCGAATATTTCTCAAAGACATTCTGTTGAAGTTGCCAACGCAGGTAATTACCATTTTTATTATACACTTTTCAGTATAGAAAAAAGTATTTCTTTTCTTTTTTTTCAGGACGGTATCTTCATATTCAAGAATCATCTTTAGAAACATTAACTCGATCAGCTTTGAATGCTAGTGCTAATCGAGCTAGATCTAAGAAAAATATTAATATCAACAACACCGATGTGACCATCATTAGGGAAGAAGATAATAGCACTTCGAAAGATTCTTTGCATAGAAATGAAAATGATATAATATGTGTATTGCCATCTGCACTTAGAGCTTTATTAGCATTATGGGATTCTATGTCTGAAGTGTTGCCTCATCATCGAGCGCCAAAAAAGGATAGCGAAAAGTGATTTAACAGTATTATTATGTATTATGTATTTTATTGTATTTATTTATTATTAATAATATGAAAAAAATGTTCATTTTAGAGAAAACATTCCAATCGATTTAATGAAAAAACCTGCAATTGGAGTGAAATCTAAAGTCTCGGAGGATGATATAAAAGATTCTGAAGCAAACGATGATTTAGCTGGTAAATTAAAGAAAATATAATAATTTATCAATACAAATAATTACACAATTTTTGTTTTTCAGATAACATTTTGAAAATTTCTCAAAAAACTATATTTTGTAAATACTGCAACGATTTGGTAGATATTCCATTTTACATATCACACCTCCAACAAACACATCCCGGCTGCTTAACGGAAACAGAAATTTTTAGTTGTAAACAAAACGGTGAACGTTTGGCATCAGGAAAAGGGACATGTGGACAAGTTATTAAAGGTTAGTTTAATGATTTTCTAATTACCCTTGAAAAAGATTGTTATACCAAAAAACTTCAAACTATTTTTACAATTTTTTTTTATAGGTTATTCTGAAAATTGGTATACAATATGCAGTGCTTGTCATACCAAATACATACAAGACCGTGAAGTCGATATGGATTCGGAGATGGTAGATCAGTCAGAATCTGAAATAGACATTGATCAAAACGATAATGACACAGAAAATTTGCTTTTATATTGCCATACAATGTTGAGTAAAAATGCAAAATTTTTATTACACATGGTACCTGCTTCTAATAAGGGTGAGTCTAATTATTTTTTACTACTAAATATAAGAACAATTTCAAGTGAATACATTTTTTAGATGATACGTCTGGCAAAGATGAGCAAAATGGTTCTGACTCTTCTTGTGCGAGAAGCTCGTGGTCCCCTGTGATGACTTATCAGTGCCTTAAAAATTTAAACAGTCCTATTGATAATGCTTCAAGTCAAAGTATAGAAGAAACTATTTTTAACCATCAATTTTCTACAGATTCTTACTTATCATCAAACGTATATATTCTTTCTATAATGTATTTTCGATTTTGAAATATAAATAAACAAATTACAATTTGATTTCAATTTCAGTTTGTTGAAATTAATGATAATGGAAATAATCCATTAAAACCTGATGACATTCTCAACCCTGGTCCGTCTACTTCAGGTTTCGGCATGAGATTCCATAGATCTGTTTCGATGGGTCAGGACGTATCACATATGTTTACTAAAAATGATTCTAAAAAATTTTTGAGGATAGGAACATCTTCTAGTAAGTACTTTTAAGCTCGGATAAAAAATATTTCCTATATCCCTTAAAACATTTTATAAAATCAAAACTTACTTATTACAACATGAATAATATATTCTGATGATTAAATTTTAGGTACATCAACACTTCTTTGTAATCCTAGTGCTGCTTTGCAAGCATTGGTAGATTTAAATGGAACGTATGCACCGCTCAGTTCAGTAAATCCGTTGAAAGTAAATAAAGAAACTATAATGTCAAGACCAGTAATGAATTTCATCTTGAAACAACAAAATATTGCTGCAATAGAACAAAAAATGGTGAACTCTGTCCGAGTTGCCGTAATGAGGAAATATGGATTGGAGGTATATTTTACCACAATAAGATAGGTAATCCAAAAGAAATTCATGATGTTATCTACGTACATTATTCAATCTGTTTTAGGCATTTAACTGGATGCTTCATAATGTAACGCAACCGATGTGTTTGCAAGATCTGATGTGGTGGTTTGTCGATGCTATGAATAAGAATCCTGAAAATAATATGAAGAAAAGAATCGAAAAACCAGAAGTGTGTATTTTTTTGTATCGATAATTAAAAATTCAGAGATGAATTCTTGTAACGATATTTTCATTTCAGAATATAGAGAATGAAAATAAAATAGCCAGAACTACATATCCATGGAAAGATTCTCTAGATAAATATGGAAATAATTCGCACATAAAACTCAGAGAAACACTATACCGCTTTTTATTGAGTATTTGTGAATTGATGCCGCGCTTACCTCCAGCATCTCCATTATTATTGCAAGCAGTCAGAACTTGTGCACTCAATTTTTCTACTCAAGATCATTTATTTTTGCATAGGTAATTATTTGAAAGAAATTATTATATTTGAAACTATCCGTTGATAATATACAACCTTTTTCACAGATGTGGAATCATCAAAACATTGAGCAAAATTCTAACCCACTCTGAAGAAGGATACAACGAAGAAATTAATCAAAAATTTAATACCAAAGTTGATCACGTAATGTTTTACTATTTTTGCACGCTATATGTAAGATTTATGAATAATACACAACTGTTTTGATTTACAGGATAGACCGATTACGAACAGTTGTATTGACATTACGACAGAATGCGAAATAAAAGTTTCATCTCATCCAGAAATGATGATGTACTTAACGGATGGATCAACTGAAACATTTTGGGAATCAGGTGAAATCGATCGAAGTAAGCAAAGTTGGATACAAATCACGTTTCCAGATCGTGTTTCTTGGGGATATTCGTTTGTTTGCCTTCATATTGATAATACTAGAGATACTCAGGTTTTTTTAATGTAAAATATTATGTTATTCAATAATTTGTATCAAGATTTTTATTATTTTTTTTTTTTAGAATAAGACTGAACTTGTTGATTTTCGAATCAGGTCCGATCCTGAAGATATTCAGCATTATAAATATTTTCATTTATTATCTACTAGTAATGAATGGTTACTTTGCTCTTTACCAGGTATGAATTTGATTGTATTATAAAATTTATTTTTGTTTACGAATATTTTTTACAATTAGTTAAATTTTCACTAAACGTTTCAGTTTCAAGAAATTTTTCCACTGTCATATGTGAATTGAGTGGTTACGATGCATCTGTTCGAGTTAGACAGTTGATTGTATTAGATGAGCCTTACAGAGGACAATTGACACCTTTATCGAAACAAACATTGTTGCATAATCACATAGAGGTTGAAACCTTAAAAATTTTCAAAAATATTGCTTCACAAGTAAATTTTACGAGCATTTTAAATTTGTTATTTTTCAAAATTGAAATAATTAAATTAATCTAATTATTTTTTTAGGTATTTGAAAAAATGAAAGAATCCGATTACGATTCTCACATAGAAGGGGTATTATCTAGAGAAAATAATGATTTGAAAGAACATATGGTTGGTGTCTTATTTTCGAAAAATAAATTCTCGTCTTTGCAAAAACAGGTATGACAATGATTTCATAATATAATGGTATCATATTTATTCACATTATATTGTGTTTTTCATGTACGTGCTTTGAATAAAAAATATTAATGTTTTTGTTGTAGATAATGGCTCATATAATAACTGCAGTGAGTTCTGAAACTAAACGCACTAAACTATCATGGGAAAAGTTACATCTCAGTACATCGGATGAAACACTTTTATTTGACAATGTACTTGAAAATGCAGATGAATACTCGGCAGGAGCAGATGAATATTGTTTTCAAATGTTATCTATGGTAATTTAATCCTATCATAAATACATCGGCTTAGTCTTTTTCAATTCTAGATAATGATGATTTTAATGTATAACTTTCGAAAATTCGATTTATAACTAGCCAATATTAATTTTAGGTGCTGGCATTATCAGGTAGTCATGCAGGTTGCGCTTATCTCGCTGAAAACATATTTATGGTGAACGATTTGCTCACATTATTGCATGTAGGCAGTGGTCGCATTTTAAGACAGGTTATTATGCTGTTGATTTTTTCAATGATATACTTAAATCAAGGACTTTGGAGCAAGCACTTTTTTGAATTGCTCCGTTCCGGCACCCAAGTATTTACTCCGCTTCGTGCTACGGTTGAAATTTTTAAATAAAAATTATATTCATTGATTTTCCTTGATACACACCTATAAATACAAAAAAAAAAACAAAATAACGTGTTTACACTGGAGCCGTAGAAATTTTTTTAGCGCTCTTAGCAAATATAAAATTTTGTGCCCCTTTGTTTATTTTTATAATTACATTGAAACAAAATATTTTATTTGAAAAATATATATTCATTGATGTATTATATAAAATTGAACAGTCTAAAAAACAGGAAAAAAGGGACTATTTTTTATATTAGAAATAGACAGCGGTATTCTGTTGTGTATATTTATCTATAGCGGTGTAATGTTTTTATTATATCTATCGTTATAAAAAAGTTTTGCTTCATGTTTCGAGCGCCCCTCAAATTTTGGCGCACTTAACACCTTTTACCAATGCCTTCTTACAGTCCTGTATTTACAAAATTTTTATGCGATTGCAGACAAAAAATAGAATTATTATTAGACATTATTCATTGATTTCATTATATAAAATGGCAAGTAATGTAAGTAATGTGTAAATACAGTGTAAGTTGTAATGCAAAGTATCCAATATCAAATAAAAAAATATATATATTGGAGCACCGGAACACTATAAATTTTCGTACTCTGGCTCCATTCTTGCTCCGGGCAAAATTCGTTGCTCCAATTGCTCTGTGCTCCTGCTCCTACTCCGTTTTATTTATATTAATAGTTACATTAATTACATTACATTATTAGTTACATTTCATATTTAAATAATTATGATATGAATGAAATGAAAATGATTGGTTTCAGGTTATTTCTATACTACGTAGAATGATGAAAGATATCACGCCCGTTAAAATGGATTTGGCTTTACAACATTCTGCAAATTCTCCAAAGTAATTGACATTTTCTAATTGAAAAAAATTATTATGCTCAGTATTTTTCAAATCACAATTTCTTTTTGTAGTGTGACACTGATCGATCATTTAATTAGTTGCGTTAGTAAATCATTAGCAGTAAAATTGAAAGGGGTTACTTACCAAAATACTGTAGACGCTGAATTTCAAGCAGATTTTTATCCAAAAATATCAACAAATGCTGTCGTTCTTATGGATTGCATAAAAAGTGAAGTTATTACTGATCTATGGTTTATGCGAGGTCAAATGAATCATAAACATGCTAAAATAGTCATAGATTTATTAATGGACATGCTTCATGTAAGTATTATAAAAAATATACACAATATGAAATAAAGAAAATTATAATATAATATATTCGGATTTGTTTTTTGTTTTATCTTTTATCTTAAATGGATATTGAATAATCCATTCAATATATTTTCAGGAAAAAGTGTCACGGTTATGGGCTGAAGCTACTAAAGCATATATCGTAAATGCAATATTTAAATTAACATTCTTTAGCGATTTTGAAAAAATACCACACATCTGTTTATCCAAACCGTCTTTGTGGTTCGCTTTGGGTTCTCTGGGAGTTCTTCAACAAGACGAAGTTGAAAGGTTTGGATATAAGATTTTAAATTGTATTTAAAGAATTTCCAAATTTTCAATACATTTTCTTATCATTTTAGATTAAGCACTCTAGGTTTAGACAACACAATCGGAAGCAATATGGATCCTAGAGAAGTCACAAAACAATTTTGCATGAATCATGACGATGGAATCACTCACGCAATGATCGATTGCTTTGTATGCGGGCCCAATTGTCAAGAATGCGACCGAATTCTTCATTTACACAGTAGAAATAGATCACACAAAAGACAAGTAAATTTTTTTAGATCAATATTATATTTTATGACAATGTTTACTAAATTTATTTGATATGAACGTGATCTTTTGGAATTTTAGGTTTGTAAAGCTGTCAAAAATACAATACGAGTAGATGTTCATGAAGGATGCGGAAGGGTTAAATTATTTTGGCTGTTAGCTTTAGTGGATCATCAAACGCTTAAAGCATTAGTCGAATTTCGTAGTGAACTCGATAATATCAATAACACAAACGAAACTACAGTTGCGGGTTGGAAAACACAAACTCCAGCCCTCACCGGTACGTGTAGATATTGTGGAAAACAAAACAATACGGGGTTACTTGCAATTGGGAATGTATGTGCTGATCAAGAATGTCAAGTAAGTTTTGATCAAATTTTTCATTTGAATACCTATAATTTAAGTTTTTCAACAAATAATTTTGTTTTTTCAGAATCTTAGTAAAATCTCATGCACCCGTCTTTTGATATGTGGCCATGCATGTGGTGGAATATTGAATGAAGACCCGTGTTTGCCTTGCTTGCATGGTTGCGCATCTGAAGCGTCTTCGACTCCGATGGATCAAGCCGCAGCTGTTCTGACGCCTGCGCAGCCTGTACGTCTACGTCAAGATGCCGAAGATATGTGCATGATTTGTTTTTCAGAACCACTTTCTGCAGCGCCAGCTATTCAAGTACTTTCAATAAAACATTTGATTGATTTTGAAGCTATTTTTTTTATTTATTTTGTGTTTATTTTGATTTCAGTTTAAGTGTGGCCACGTATTCCATTTCAATTGTTCTATAAAAATATTGACCAAAAAATGGGTAGGACCGAGAATAACATTTAATTTTTCGCAATGTCCAATTTGCAAAGTTTGTATATTTACTTTTTTTATAATTAATTATTTTGTATATTTTTAATGTATTTTGTAAAATTTCAGGAAGATATAAATCATGTTGCTCTTTCTGAATATTTACAACCTATTAGAGAATTAGAGGAATTGGTGAAAAGGAAAGCATTAGCACGACTTGAATACGAGGGTCAAAGAGATTCTTCAGTTATCGCTTTGAGATATAAAAACAATGCTACAGCTTATGCGATGGATAAATATGCTTACTATATTTGTTTTAGATGCAATAAGGTGATTTTATGCTCTTATGTTTAAATATTTAATGAAAATTTGTTCTATAAGAGTACATATTTGTTTCAGCCATATTTTGGTGGCGAAGCCAGATGTGATGCTGGTGCTGGTGCTAATACCAATTTTAACCCTGAAGAATTATTATGTGGTGGATGTAGTAATGTAGCGTGTGGACAAATTTGTTCGAAACATGGTGTTGACTTTTTAGAATACAAGTGTCGATTTTGTTGTACGCTTGCTGTGTACTTCTGCTTAGGAAATACTCATTTTTGCAGCGGATGCCACGACGAGTTCCAGATGATTAGAAATATTCCTATTGAAAACTTGCCACATTGTCCTGCTGGTATTTTGAAACTGGTTTTAGTCAAAGATTTTTATCTTGATCAAAATTTAATACTTACGTTTACATTTTCAGGACCTAAAGGAATTCAATTAGATGGAACTGAAGATGATTGTCCTTTAGGGGTTCGGCATCCTCCGACTGGTCACGAATTTTCATTAGGCTGTGGAATTTGCAGAAAATTTCAATCATTCTAAATATATTTCTGTTAGACTGTCACAATTTGATATCTTAGCATTCTATACAAAAAAAAAAAACATTCCATATCACGGAAAATACTTTATTGGATGAAAGTCTAATACTTTGAAAAGGCATAAGTCTTTTTTTATTGACTATAAATAATAAACAATTCGAAATATTTTTGTGTATTTTAAAAACTCTCAACCGAGATGAGTTATCTGGTGTTGAATAATGTGAAACTTTTTTTCTATATTTAAGTAGATATTTTTTCAATTATTACATCTTGAATGCATCACATGTTGTAAAATACGTGCTCTAGTAAAAATTTTATTTTTTTTGTTGAGTGTTTTGGAAAATTTTAATATATATTCCATTATGTAGAGCAAGCTAAGAACACTTATTTTTATTTATAATATTCTATTTTAATTTATTTTTGTTGTGAGTAATATCAATGTGATGTTAATTTCTATTTAATTTCCTATTAAATTTTTAAAAAAATATTTGTGTTTTTTTAATATCCCGAAAATTGTATATGACAATACATCAAAAAAAATTAAAATAAACTATTTTTCATGTATGAAATACATATATTCAGGGCTTTTTTTACTCTGTGACGCGGCGGAACAGCGTTCAGGCACCTTTTTTCTCGAAATTTTAATTAATGTTTGCAAAATTTTATTTTCTTCTTTTGAAAATTTTTGCTTTTTTCTTGGAAATCATTAACTGTGAATTTCTTTTGAATATAGGGGTATCATAGGTCCCATAAAATAATTAAATTAAAAGGCTTGAAAAAAGTGCGTTCCGGCACCT
>JAOXNN020225574.1:0-13822 GCA_028571205.2 Hydropsyche betteni
ACTTCAAACCTTGTATAACACGGATTTGTATTACACGACGTTTTTGTGGAACCATATGACCGTGTTATACGAAGCCCGGGTGTATTTGCAAGGCGAAATGATTTAGAGATGGTCATCCGTATATTATGTGGTGATAAATACCTAATTTAGAGGAATAGGGAAATAGGGCTATTTTGCAGGGTACAATATCAAAATATACAAAATTGATAAAAAAGCCGAAAATACCATCATATTTGAGATCGTCCTCGACCGGCGGCATAGGCAGCTGTTTGTCCTTGCCCGCCTTCTTCTCGCGCACGATCCTCGAGAAACGACTCCTGGAGCGACCGTGTCTTATCATCGCCTGCTGCTCCCCATCGAACACTTGACCCTCGACCGTCTGCTGATCGACCCTGGCTGATGTGAAATTCGACGACCACGGAAAACCGTCGTCCCTGCACGACGCCAGGCCGAATAGCACGACGACGAGCGCGACGCACGCCATCGCCGACGACGGATACATATTAGTCCCGACCGCCCACCCTCTTTTTACCGAGGATTCGTCCTCGTCGTCCTGGCGCAGTCCGACGTCGGCAAAACGGGCCGTCGAGTTCCGAGCGCGCGGAGAACATTCATTTTCGGATCCGAGCGCCGGAGCGATTCTCCAATTGGTTCGATTGACATCGGACGAAAACTTCCCGCCAAAACCGATTCGAAACGTTCGCTCGGGCGATTCGCGGAAATGTCGTGTCGGGTATGAGAGAGCGGGTGGATTCCACGTGCAAACAGGTTGCACGTGCACATGCACCGGCTCCAACAAGTCGAGGGAGAGTGCAGGGTGCGCGTCGCGGGAGCGAGGCGCTTGTGGCGTCCCGGCGCGGGCGCCGCCAGCGCTGCACTGGGCCCCCAGATGGGGGCGACGGCGCGCCGACGCCCCCGGGGCGGAGGCGGGGAGGCGCGGGGCCCCCGGGTGGGGCGGGAGGGGTTTTCGGTTCGCGGAGTCGCGGTTGGGCAGCTATCGCGGGGCTTAGATTCGGTTGTTTGATGAGTTTTTATGGATCAAGAGAATTCGATTTGACGATCGCGTGGATTGTTTCGATTCTCGAGGTTTGAAAGTCTCGGATGCGGATCGTTCCCGGATTGTTGGGATTGTAATAGTTACTATCCCCTATATATAATAGCGGATTTCTGTCTGTCTGTCTGTCACAATGACGCTCGCGACTTTAAAACGATCTACGATCGTTGTCGAATTAAAAAATCGAAAGTCGCCACAGACCGGGGGATTCGAACCCGGGACCTATTGTACCATAGTCGAAGAACGACTCCACGACGCTAAACGTCGAATTGACTCGATGTCTTTTTTTTTTTAAATATGAATTATAAAATTATTGTTAATGATTCTAATATGGTCTTTATGCGTATGCGCCTAGCTTCCATAATATCATGCATTGTTAATTAATTAATTATAAGTTCGATAAATGTCTCAATATTGCATCACTGATTAATCAATTAATTAATCAATTATTTTTGAGCTACGAACTCTTTCCGATAAATGTCTCTGATTAATAATTGTGTGTACAGAACGCGTGTTCACAACGGGAACCGGGAACAGGAATCAGGAACCGATATGTGCAGAACGTGTGAAGACAATGGAAACAACGGGCAAACGGGACAATGGGTGCTCTTTTAAGATGAAAAACAATCCAGTATTTAGAGTCGAAGATCTGTCGATTGTTGACAACATATTTTCTTATATATACGAAAACGACGGGACAAACGTAAAACATGACAAAAACGGGACATTCCCGGCGAAAACGGGACGTATGGTCAGCCTAGTTTTAGCGAAACTAACGAACAGCGATTGTAGGGGATACGAAGATCACCGGGTCAGCTAGTTAGTTTATAATTTCTTAATAGTATTTGTTGTTTAATATTATATAATCGTTTCTATCGATTTCAACACTTCTAATATTTCGTTCAGTATAAAAATGTGGATTCGGAAAGAATTCTATATGAACAACGCATTCAAATTTTCACTGAGACTTGCTGGTTTCGTAGAAGGCTCATGATACATCAAGAAGTTTCCGCAATTATCCTCATCACGCTGAGCACAAGCCGTCCAAACTTCGCAATAAACTCACCTTCCCTCATGACATTAGACAAACTATTCGACTTGCATGCCATTTTAGACCGTTCACACAAATCTTTCATTTTTCCTATAGACACATTCAATAAACGACAGTCAAACAATAAATGTAAAGAACATATCGCCAATATGTCAACATATAGACGGATTTCACTGCCAACAATGCCAACCGATAGAGATTACTTTTTATTATACCATGACTAATTAGAACCTACTTACTTATTTAAAAATAATAATTTATATCTGAAAAAGAACAAAAACGCATCCGATCAAATATCAAATATTTCAAATACAATATTATAATTAAATATCCATCGAAACACAATTCCTTTGGGGAAGGCATTGAATCGCGGCTAAATATAATATCAAACAACCTATCCGGAAGTCTCAGAATTGAAAACGACGGAACAGAAATTACAACTTCATCATCATCATCGTTGAGGAGTCGTCAACCTTTGATTTTCGCGACCCTGCCCGAAATTCATCCCGACGCTTTCTATCGGACGGATTTTCGCTATGGTTCCCGATATTGAATGAAATTGGTTTACGGCTGTGAAAAAAAGGCGGGAGGACGAAAACGGTTTAAACGGGTAGGACGAATACGGGATTTGCAAGTAAATAGGACGATCCTATCTATCTGGTGAGACGTCGAAAGCGTTTTGTTGACTCACCGGTTACGAATTCGAATTTCGCTCGTATTTTACAAGCTGAATCCCGGCAACGATTCTGGGGGCGGTGATGATTATTTCGACATGATTTTTGCTGGCGGTGACATTTTATAGAATACTAATAGACGGGGTCTAGGCTCATATTTTTAAATCAAGTTTCATAATTAAAAAAATGTTTTTATTTTAATACTCGTTCGTGTTGATACGAAAATATATTTTGATAAAATAAAAATCATATTCACAATTTAATAGATAGTCAAATTCACGGGTGTTACATTTTGAGGAAGATACTCTTTTTGGTCTTGGGTAGTTTTTTTATTTATTTAAGTATTCCTTGATCGATGACTGATTTTTTTATTTTTTGTTAACAAACTCAAAATACGCCTATTGAAAAAAATATATTTTGCTTGCCTGTATTAAGATGAACCGCGTAA
This sequence comes from Hydropsyche betteni, assembly GCA_028571205.2. Taxonomy (NCBI): domain Eukaryota; kingdom Metazoa; phylum Arthropoda; class Insecta; order Trichoptera; family Hydropsychidae; genus Hydropsyche; species Hydropsyche betteni. Next base: position 3,228 of record JAOXNN020225574.1, read on the forward strand.
ATTGGAGAATAGGTGTATTTGGATGGGTTCTTTAGACAATTGTCGGAAAATGAAAATAGCTTATATAATTATTTGCGTCAAACATTATTTTGAAAAAAAAGAAGATTTTAATTAAGTTCATAGGAAGACGTATAGTTTTCCATTTTGTAAGTTGAATGCAAAAAAAAACAAAACAGAATTCTAATGAAAAGATTTGTTCAACTTTCCAGTTTTTCAACCCCATTTTTTCTCATAGAAAATACATATAAAGATCAAATGTCTTTTGACGCAACGAAAATATAAAATTTATGTAAGACAAAAGCATTAATTAAATTATAATAAAAATTCACTCAAAAATAAAGTTTTTTTTTTCTATATTATAGGGGAGACTTGTCTTATTCCGTGACTCGTCTAATTTCGTGACAGTCGGAATTAAGTTGATTTTTTAAAATAATGCCACCGTTTTTTAGAAAACTATATTTACTTAAAGTTTACCACTATGTACACAAATACATGATGGCATAATTTATTAATAACCGTTCACGTATGATGCTAATATAGATATGATTTGCGTTTTTTTTTTGTTTTTTAGCTGTGCGAAGTACACGTGTGATTCAAATGAGTAAAACGAAATTTTCGATCTAAGTAAATTGTTTTTTTTTCGGTCCTTAGATAGAATATGAGTATATGTAAAAATTTATAGCATTTATTGATCGAAATATTTACGGGTTATAAGTACGATGGCCTTAAGAATTTTAACATTTTATATTAAGTTAACAACTTTAAGTTTTAAGATAAATTGAAAATAATTGTTACTTAGCTAATTGTCAGTATTGATGATAATATTCACTATTAAAGTTATTTTCATTGAAAAAATAGTTTTTTTCATTTACTTCTGTTTTACTTGAAACTGCAAAAATTATTTAAATAAAATCATTGGTTATTATATATTTTGAAAATATTGTTATTGGTAAGTCTTCTATAACATTTCAATAATAATCTTTTATAAACAAAAAAATAATGCTACAAAGCTTTTCTCGAAATTGATTATATTTGTTATCACGGAATTACACGACCACTATCATGGAATTAACCAATTTATCACGGAATTGGATGTTTTAGATAAAATCAATTGAGGAGGTGTCACATAAAATTCGTAATAAATTAAAACATCTAAAGAATGATTCAATTAAAAAGAAGATTGATGTTTTATGATTGTGAGCTTTTTTCCAATTATTTTACAATAGAATATGAGATAATCAAAAGCAAACAAACACTCATTGTTAGTATCACGAAATTAGACAATTCTCCCATATATTTAAAATATTAAAAATCCAAATTAAAATAAAATATCGAGAGTAAATAACTATAAATTTTCGACGAATAAAAAACGAAATCGTAATCGTAAATTTTGAACGAAAAAACTCCCTTCGACCATTTTCTATTTAATTAGCAAAATTCGATATTGAAATCGAAACAACTTCGATTAAGTCCGAGATTTGAAAAATTCAAAATACCAAACGCGTCGGGAATACATTCTTTGAAAATATTTCATATTCAATATCGGAGACCACAGGCGAATGTGCATTCGAAACATAATGCGAACGGGCTCGGGCATGCGAATATTTCACTCGTTTTTTCAGTAACGTTTGCAAATCTCGTTCGTGCCTCGCTTCACTAAGCGACTTTTGACGACGCATTCAGAGCTGAAAGCACGATCGAATCGAAACTTCGACACCCTTCAGACCTTTTCGATGCTTCAGAATTACAACTGTATTCGATTCGAGTTTGTAATTTGCTAAAAAACGACCCACACATCCGAAGAAAAGTAACGATTCGTTTTCGTTGCGAGATGCAGAATATAATATTTTAAAATTCATTTTCGTACAATTTTGTTTTGATTTGATTGTTTTTTTTTATGTCACGATATTTTTTGTTTGAGTTCAGAAGATTTTTTTAATAAAAGTTAAGAATAGTTTATGAACGGGACATCATTTACTGTAGTACTCCGCAAGCTTTTTCCTTCTGCGGCACTCTATATTTCTTAGGACTTAATAAAATACAACAGGACTATTCCGACCACAATTAGACGTTTGGTCACTCCCCGTAAACTAAAAATAAAAAAAAATATTTATGAAAATGTGCTTCTCTTCATAGAAATTATGTCAATTTTATATTATAAGTATTATTTATTCATTTATAGATTTTTTTCTATTTAGAAATGTTCCATGGCACAATTGTGTGCCCCGGTACAGTAGTTGCAGAGTACTGGCTTACTGCAAATTTTTAAAATTTATAAAAAATGTTCACATATATCAAATAAAAAAGTTATTCTTGATGGACTGAATACTAAAATTACTCCTTGCTAAAATTATTCTAATCTATAGAGATGAATCCATTGGATAACCACATTAGATGTAGCTTAAATTCATCGATCGATGAGAACATAATATAATACATATTATTTCTCTTTTTTTGTATTATCATCGGTATCGTGTTTATATAATAGTAGTTTTACTAAAAGAATGTAAGAGATTTGGAAATTTGTGTATTAGAAAATTGTTACAAAAAAGGGTTTTTCCTGGATGCGTAGGTTGACAGTGTATGCTGCGGTGAGTGGGTTTTTAGTCGCCGAAAAAATGATACGTATATGAATGTTTATTTTTAATATTTCATTATTTCATTTTGAAAAATGTTACGCAAAACGCATGATTTATGATGCGCATAAATTATTTTCTTGAATGAATCTTTGCGTATATACATAGCTGTTTTAAGCATTCAGCCTCTAAAATGTTTTTGCATACTAAATTTCGTTTATTCTTTTCAAACGAATAATATCGCATAATCGTATGTGAATAAATAAAATTGATGTTTTATGTTATTTTTGGAATTGTTTTATTAATCACTTTTTATCGCAATATGATTACAGATGACCCTTTGGTCATGTTCAGCGCGATAATTTTGTATGTGGATATACATATAATAATATATTATTATAATTCTCTCAATATACGCGTGATACTCGTGGAATTTTTAGTTTTCATTATGATTACGAAAAGTCTAATTCTATTTTTGTGCTCCATTCAAATTTGGTTGTTGAATTGCCGTAAGTTAAACATGTTATATTATAATATATATACAAAAGTAAGTCAAAAGAATTTAAAATTTGAATATTGCATCTTATTTTCATATTACAGAGGAGCAATGCACTACTCCATTGGGATCACAAGGTAAATGTGTTGATTTGGATAACTGTCCTCCTATTTTAGCGATTACTCAAAGTTCTATGAGAAGAAATGACAGCTTATTCATTAAAAATTCACATTGTCGAAACGAAATAGTGAACGGAAAGACAATTTTGATAATGTGTTGTGACATTTATTGTATGATTTTTGCTCAATTCAAATAGGAAATAAATTTTCAACTAATAACATAGATTTATAAAATGTTTCAGCCTATGCCCCTGGTTGCAAAGAACCACCTATTCCAATAGGAGCATCTGTAAATTCTAGTTCTACTAGCGAAAAAAACAATGAAAGATTTCCTCACGGAACTAAATTAACATACAACTGTGGAGAAAATCGTAGTTCTGATCCACCTGGAGGGATTTACTGTCAAGAAAATGACAGATGGAATAACAAAGTCACTTGTGTTGATTATGGAACAAATATTAGTGAGTTTTAAATTGATCACGATATTAATTAATTTTGGTTCAAGAATACTATTTTTTTTTTAGAAAAATGTCCTGCCTTGAATTCGTCTACTTTATCTTTCACTTATATTATTCCTAACAAAAATGATGGTACAACCGGACCGGATAATAAAATAACTGCTAAGAGTAATTGCTTGCCAGGCTTTGTCCCACCAAATGGATCACAGTTACCAGATTTAGTTTGTCTTAATGGACAGTGGGATAATACACCTGTCGAATGCATTATAAGTAAAAAACTATCAAGTAATACAGGTAAATGAAAAAAAGAATTTTTCGAGAAATTGAATAGAATCTCGGAATGCATACTAAGGTTTTTTATATTTTTATAGAATTTTTTTTCTGAATTACTCATACCATAACTTCATATTGAATCACATATTCATAAAATAAATAAATGTGGCATTCCGGTACTCTGGGGATAAATCTTCATTCATGCTTTATGATTTTTATGATATAAAAATGATATAATATGTTAATTGCAATGTTGCGTTGAAATGATAAAACATTGATAATTATTCTTATTGTGTTATTTATTTCTCAAAAATTATTATAAAGCTCAGTCGAAATAATTATTGAAATTGAAAAATACAATTATAAAAATACTTAAACATATAGAATTAACACATAATCTATATTTGTGAAATGTAAATATTTTAAATTATTTCAATTTTACATTCATCAATGCAGGAGCTGATCAAATATGTGGTTCTGAAGTCGATAGAAATTCACCATCAGATGAAAATTTGTCTGCAATTTTTGTCAAAGCTGCTCTAAACGAAACACTTAAAAATATGGTTGATGAATCAATTTATATAACCCCTTGGGTTGCAGGAGTATATATGTTACGTCAAAATGTACATATTTTCAAATGTACTGGAACTATTATCAGTTCTAAAATAGTAATTTCAGGTAATAAAACGAATTTCTATAACAATTTTGCAAAAAAAAAAAAAAAATACTTTTTTGTAATAAAATGAATGCAAATTAAAGCGGCTCACTGCTTTCACCTCGATCGTCAGGGGGTATTTTTGAAACCGTCAAAGTTTGAGATATTGGTTGGAACACCATCAAAAAAATGGCCCGATCGTACACCAATTGGTAGTCTTATAGAAAAAAAACTGGTGAATTCATATATTTATTATATTATATTTCAACAGCCCTTCATTTTTTTCTAAATTCTCATTTTATGAAAAAAATTCAGGTGGATAATATCGTAAAGCCTGAAAACTATAGAGGACTTGTAAATAATTTGAAAGATGATATTGCATTGGTGGTAATGAAAACAGCTTTAGTGTGGAATGCTCATGTACGTCCTATCTGCTATGATTTTGATTTGGGTGCAAATTCTTTGGAACTGTTTGGCAAGGTAGAAAAGTTTATCATATTAAATGAAAATTTCAAATGGAAATTATTGCGGATGATATTTTTTTCAGGTTTCGAGTTGGTCTGGATCAACTAGTTTGAAATCGATGATAATGCCTTTAATTGATAGTAAGGATTGCAAAAATGCAGTTATCGTTGGCATTCGCAATCATATAACCGATGATAAGTTTTGCGGTGGATGGCCTGAAGGTTTGTAATTTTTGTAATTTCTTACTATTTTTCTCTTTTCAAACTAATAAAATTAATAAAAAATCAATCAATAGGCACCGCTATGTGTAAACAAGATGATGGAGCAGCGGTTACTGTAGTGAAGAAAAAAAACGGCATTGAAAAATGGTACTTTCTAGGCATCGTCACCATATCATTTTTAGATGACCCTACATGTGTAAAAAACAAATATAAAGCATTCACAAACATTTACAGCCACAAAGATTTCATAATGTCTGCACTCGAACAATATGAAAAATGATGTATGTTGTATAAACTCGATTAATTTACAAAATAAATTTAAGTATTTTCCAATTTGAATTCACTTAAAAGATTGAGGTCCTCTCGCGAAAACCTCAAATCAGTAACGAAATCGAAACTGAGCAATTAGCCTCCGTCCGCGTCATGAAATATGCAAATTTGGGACCGGTATTAAATTGTGATTAAGAGCAATTACCATGCAAAATTGAACAATGAACGCGGGCTCACTCATTGTTCTACCCGTTGGCGAAGAATCTGCGAAACAATTCGCAGAATTCTCGAATTAATGGCCGAAATGACGCGAAGCCTGAGGACGGGCCGTCATCTCCCGGGTCGATTTTATTGATGTTTCAATCCCGAAACGAACCTTTAACTTGACCTATTCTCTTGGAAATAATTTCCACAATGTTGCCCGAGCCTCTTCCACTTGATGCCGGCCCCATTATGCTCCCTATTCGTCCTTGCGAAATATTATATACGAATTTATGTTCTGATAAAAATTCTGCTGGTTTTTTATTCGCGTGCTTTTTTGTAGGTACAAAAATTACACAATACTCTTTTGAATATTTTCCAATATTTTTTTTCTACCTTAGCACTATGTCAAATTAAAATAAGATCTAATCAAATATTACAGATTATTTGAGAAAATATTTGTTGCCAGGTTGAGAAAAAAAAATTCAAATTTATTTAACGATAAAAATAATAACTCATACCATGCTGATTCAAACTTTTGTATATTCCAAAATTTCCAACACCAAACAAACTAATATCGTATTATTACAATTTTAGTCAAACATTTGTAACTTATGAGACTGTAACTTTGGTAACATATGCTGTCTAGTTCAGTTTCATATATTATTTTTAATACAAAAATATAAATCAATTTTAAAATTCATATTTGCGTAAATGTATTATATAATATAACGATAAAAACAATCGTATGTTTCATTAATTGTGAAATGAAATCGTTTACTTGTTTAACTATCCTAACAAAGGTCTGGTTATCTATTAGTTTCCAGTGTTTTATCAAGAGTCCCAGATAATGGACAGTTATCGGTTGCTGCAGGTGTATTAGTTGATGGCACTATTAATCGGAACCAAATATTCGGTATAGACTTTGTACCACTCGAAATTGTATGGGTATATAAATATAAATTCATTTTAAGTGTATAATTCAATATTTTATCAATTATTGAGATCAATTTCAGTTTCAAGATCGAGTACAATACTTTTTAAAAGATACGATATATTATCGAACTAAATTAAAAAAATTAACGGTTTTATAATTGGATAATGTTACTTTTTTGACTGAAAAATATATAAAAGATACAAAGTATTGAACTAGATTATAGAAAATATAAGGTTGTGTAATTGGATAATGTTACTTTTTTGAATGAAGAATATATTATATATACATATATTGACCTACATCACGAAAATGATTTTCAAGAAAATTCAATTATGCTCCTTATCTTTTCGTCCGCATTGTTATAATAAATGCATTAAAACCGTATTGTAAGATGATTAAATCAAGCAATCATGCGCTCAAATTGCGAAAATTCTACCCCGAAGCTTACCTTCTTGATTGGCAATTAAAAAAAGATAGAAAATTAAAGGGTTTCAACTTGAAACCAATTTTCACAGATAAAATTAGATTACTACACTGAAAGAATAGGATACGAAAAAAAATTGCAAATATAAAAACAAATTGTTTACTCAGATTATATTTTTTCACATTCTTACAATCAGCAAACATTATTTAATATATATTTCTAAACTTTGTAAACTCATATTTTAGTGTCTCTTGTTTTAAGGTGAGGTTTCATAATGATCATGAATTAACTCTCATTCTTATTTACTGTCACATGCTTACTTATGCCCACGCTCGCTCTTAAATCCCCATGGAGCCTCACCCTTACAATTAGATCCAATTTATTAAAACCATCAACAATACCAAGACTCAAATAAATCTTAACAATGACACATGCACGTCCATCGAGGGTGATATCTCATCCTTTACAGACCACGCAGGCCACTATCTCGAACAGTTCAACTGTAATGCCGTTAATGAAGGTAAAAGATTAACACCGACACAGGCTAACGTAGTACCGTTTTATCTGAGGGTTTTGCGGTCCGCAGGTCGTTAGTACCTCTTCTGGTGGACCCAGGGTGCCCTAAATAAGGACGATTATCCGTCAAGACTCGGACGAGGATAACTTGACGTCCTCGCCGCTCTGCAATTAATTATTCCTGACGAGTAATGGCCAAGGGCGGATTCGCAAAGGTCAAACGGCCATTATGATCGATAGATCGTGGATCGATTGTTCGTGGGAGGTACATGGTGATGGGTTTGTATTTGAAGGTTATGCATATATTATCATACTGGATGCGGGTCGTTGTTTTATTTATTTTTTGTCAAGGAAGTATTTCATTCGTATGACAGTGTTTTTTAGATAAACGAAAGGTATGATGTTTGAAAAAACTTTGGATACGTTTTGTCAAATAGAAAATATTTATTTTGTATATCTTAGATAGTGTGGAATATCTATTATTATAAATAGATTGACATTCATTCGTTTGTGTGGAAATTTTTTAATTCATATTATTTTAATTCGAAAATATTTTATTAAATAAAATTTTTACAAAAAATGTAGCTAAACAAAACTTTTCATAAATTAAGTGAAAATTCATATCGAGTATTCAATGAAACAATTAATGTGTGTCTGATCATATTTTTTTAAATATATAATAAAAATTTCCAACATTGAACTATGTGCATAGTTGGAAAAATACAAACTTTTTCCATGAAAATTCTTCAAAGCTTCCATGTTGTTTTTCCGCCATGATTCGATTTAAAACACTGTTGTTGAGTGTATAGTTTATGTGCCCGCATTTAGCGAAGTGTGTACACTTCAAGTTATCAAATTTCATATAGCAGGTTCATGTAATACGTATAAAATAACAAAATTAACTAAACACGGTTTAATTTCAGCACATAAACATGGTCAAAAAAACGTCACGCGAACTTCTCGTGCGGAAAAATTGTTAAAAAAAACCTATTACAGAAAACTGATGCGATTATCGTGTTTAATATTTAACTCGATCATGGCACTACAATTCTCTCTCGAACTAATTTTAGATTCTAAACAGAGTCCTAATGTATTCTTAAGTAAGTACGGGTTTTAATGCCGGTAAGTGCATTGCGGCAAATTTTAGTAACATATACCTACTCATCGAAAGCTAAAAAAAAAAAAAAATATGTGTATAAATTTTCAAGTTCTGTTAGTGAAAATAAACATTCGTTTCTCAAACTGCACATTATGAAACATGATTCAAGCTAACAAAAAAGTTTGTTGATATTTATTTTTGTGCTGGCTTCATCATGCTTATAATTTACTGGTTATATATAAAGTATATATTTAAGTATGCATTTTTATAATTTTCACATTTTAAATGAACTTTATAACAGTTTTGACAAAATTTGACTTAAATAAATGATTAAAATATTTTTTTATAAGTAATTGCCCTTAAGTTCGCTTGGGTCTCATCATTCATAGAATTTTATTGTCGATGCGTGTTCTTTTTCATACTCACACCATTCAAATCATATACTTTAGTTATTTTGAAAGATTTGCTATAAAACATATAAACATAGCTGATAATTATTTTTATTCAGTGTTAACTCAAAATAATAAAATATAGTATGTGATTGTCAGACAGTAGAAATAATTATTTTTATTAATTCTCAAACTACGAAACGTTAGAAATTTAACTAGGAAAAAAGAGCTGTTCGTTTCGGTGAATATTAAAAATTAAATGATTGAATACCAGAAATACTTTTTTATAAATTATGTATACTGAATTCACAAATAACTAGTTTCACTATAAAATTAAATTCAACACTTTCCGTCTACGCTTGGTCGTATTTTCTTTCAATTCGATTAAGTTTTAAGCTGAAGTTTCTGGTACCTCGAATGTTTTATATTCAGTTCCTACTTCAAACTACTTTATCAAGTAAAAATTCATTCACTTAAATATCGTTTATCATATTTTAATTTTAATTATGATTTGATGGAAAATTTATCAAAAATGAATCACGATTATAACTATTATTGATTAATGTCTAATACTTACATAATTTAAAAACTCAATAAAAATGCAAATAACGATACAATTTTTTTTTACTATGAATTATGATTTTTTTCAATCAATAGTATTACCATAAATATATAAATGGAATAAATGTTAAAAACGACGACATACATACGACGACGACGATAAATTATATTGTAATATATATTATTTTATATGATAGTATAAATCAAACACTGGGCGTGACTTTGCGTGTTATATTTACAATCGATTGAATGAACGGAATTTCGTAAATGTTATCTAAACCATCATGTTATTAGCATACTTAAAGTTGGTCTAGAATGGAAATTTCAAAAAGCAAAATGCACTATCTTGTCGAATACAGGAATCAAAATTTATGCTAATTCAAATGGTATACATAAATCGCGAAAACCGGAAAGTCGCATGATTATTATTTTTATACTATTCATTTTTTTATATATCGACAAAATATAAATATATAATAATGTAAAAAACGACATACACAAATCAAAAACAGCTCATTTGGACTTATTATCCCCTATATATAATAGCGGATTTCTGTGTGTTCGTTCAATGACACTCGCGACTTTTTCGCGAATATGGTCTTTATGCGAATATACAATTAACGTCTATAATATGATGCTTTTTACCTACTGCCTCTGGCTTTGCCTATATGTCGTAATTGTGACAATAATAAATGAAATATAAATATTAAATATTCAAATCGAGTACGGGCATCGGGTTGCAGATGTTACTACTGGCTTTGCCATTCCAATTTAGCCTGTGTGCCCATTAAAAAAACGGCTATACTCACTATTTACATCATTCTCGAGCTCGAAAATCGCGACCTTCAAATTAAGTCTTTAGGCCAGGCGCCCACAGGCTGCAAACCGCGCACGATTATTTTGATGCAAGTATAGAAATGCATAGTTTAGGTTGA
>JAOXNN020225584.1:0-13821 GCA_028571205.2 Hydropsyche betteni
ATGTTACACAGAGGCTGGCTTCTGCACCATGCTGAGGAGGCAGGGATTGGTGGTGGATACTAGGATCATAGGAGTCCTGCTAAAGACACTGTCAGTGAAAGCTTTCCTAGGGTTCCTGCCGATCAAACAGATTTTTTCTGTTCTGAAGATATGTGCTTAAAGCTATTGAGCAAGTTTGATTGTATAAAACTATATTTTTATATTGGATGACTATTCAAATTGCCCTCGTTCTGTTGGCTATTGTCTCTTCGGCCAATATTAACTCAGAAGACTTAAATAGAGTGAACCTTCAAATTGGTGGGTATAAGAGCCAGACAAACTACAGTGTTGGCTGCCATATATTTAACAAGGTACACTTTTAGTCCGGAAAAGGCCTTTTGTTTTTCAAAGTTAATAGCCAATAGTAGAAGGCTATTGGAAGAATCAGCTTTAAGTCGAATCCCTTACTACTTTAAGCTCAATTTTCTTAGAACGAAGAAGTTTTGATGGTAGACATGAAGTCGGCTATTCCTGAAGTAAAAGTGAGATGGACCTTCTTCTCAAAAGGGTCATTAGAACTGGTTGGGATGCCTGATCAGAGCTTAAAGCTTTAGTGCCTGCTTTGTGTTAATGAGGAATGCTCAGACATATAAATAGGCAATGAGGGCTATTTTAAAGGCAGGTAAAGCTAATGTATGTACGAGAATGCTCCTTTGAGTCATTTAATGTTAGTTGGCAGCTAAAGACCCTCCAGATTACTCTCTGATGACGATGACGATGACGATGACGAAGGCAGTAAACTGCGAGTCATACTTTCTCCCTAATAATCCAAATCTTTGAAGATTGCGCTGGCCGCAGGGTTAGGAGGTGGCTTGGGTTTATGGCTGATCGGTACGTGTATTTACTGCTGCTTGAAGACTAAAGAGGAATCCCGACTCTCAGCTGATACAATCAATTAACTTTACCGACGCGCACTAGATGTCCAAACCGAATTTCAAGTAGTTCAACAGACATATAGTCGTTAAGAAAGCAATAACGTTCCTAGTCAGCTCTAACTTCAAAAATCAAATTTAAGGGGAGACAACGATTTATGTCAGATCTGCAATAAATCGGGAGCCAGTATGAGACTGTCCTGCGGCCATTTTTACCACTCAAGATGCGCCAACACCAGAGTTTAAAATACATGTGCTGTTTGCCAGTCTCCAATTACAAGAGTGTTGTATAAATGTAGAAAGTGCGGAGAGTTTACTCTAGAACATCCCCATCGAAACTAACTCTGTACGAGCGACAGATGCCGGTTGTGATAATACATACAAACATGAGTATGAATGGATATGATAGATAATATTGAATTCCAGAATAGAAGGATGATATCGAACACTAAGAACTGTTTCATTTAGAGCCACATTACTAAGATAATCGAGAATCTCAAACATAACAAGGGACAACGGTCACTCACTACCAAGAATAAGGTGAAACCGTTGATAATGCTTTAAAGGCAGTTTTCCAACATTAATAGTTTTGTGAGAGCAGAGGATATTTTCGAAGCTTAGGAACTCAATAATCAGTAAGCTAGTAAGGAGAGGTACTCATCCAAACGACTGTTCTCCAAGATGGAGGCTCGTAAAGATTTGAAGAAGTATGAGATAGACGAGTGCAAGTGGATGTAGGATGCTAATACCAAAGACAAGCAAGAGAAAAAGAGGAGGAAGCTGGAAAAAAGAACTAAGTACTTCAAGTTGGAGTCCCTCAAACAGCGCTCAGAATATTGTTTGGTAAAGATCAACAGAAGCCCTGAAAACTTTGCTATCGCTACCAAAGTGTTGTAGAAAATCCTTCAATAAAAAAAGAAGGAGTTGAAAGAGTTTAAAGCTAAACTGCCTCAAATCCGGTCAGATACTATTTACAGGATAAGGTCGAGATCTAAGGAGGCTAAGTCCAAGGAGTTCGATAAATAGGATTAAGGGTTATTAGGAACTTAGAAATGGAAAGTGTACAGGGGCTCCCATAAAAATAGCATGACCGATAAGAGTGTGAGAAGACATGCAGTTCGCTCATTGGAAACGGTTGGGTAATGACTGGCTGAGTATATTTATATTATGAGGTTTATATTACAGTACAACTATGGGTTCTTTCAAAACAAATCGGAGAGAATCAACATAGACAGTTGCCGCTCAACCGACGACATTCTGGAGTTTGTCCAGAGGAAACTGGGAAAGAGACCTGGATAGTTTATCCTGAGATGTAGGGATGCAAATGACAACAAACAGGTGCTACGGATTACCAGAGGATGGTAACTGTAACACTACTAAATCAAGGACGGAGCCGAACTGGAGGTGTAGATTATCGAGAAGAAGTCGCAGTAACGAACGAACATCAGCACCAACAAATACATGATTAATCTATTGGGGAAGTAACGTCAGTCACTCAACCACATTCCAGAAGAGGAATAAAATGAGCTTGAAGCGATTAGTTAGCTGCAGCCAGCGTTCGATAAAAGGAAGTATCTCGATGCAGAGTTAGATAAAATACTTAAATGCGCACAAAAAGGAAGACTTCATGGAATGCTCAGTGCTCTAAATGAGCTGCCTTAGAATGCGGATGAATAGACTACAATTGAAATCCAAAAAAAGAAACCCAAACTTTTGAATGAATTGGGTGAGGGGGGATGGGGCGCTATTCATTTCGCGGTGTACTGCAACAGAACCTAAATTATTACTGAGCTGTTGAAAAGAGGAGTCGATCCTAATAGGTGTACTGCTGATGGATGGCTTCCACTTCAACTTGGGATTCATAAGAAAAATCTGGATGCAGTCAACACACTCATCAGAAATTAGCATATTAATATCAATTAGAGTACGGCTAAGGGTACTGCTTTGCATATTGCGGCCAAGGAGGGGTATGTGGCTGGAGTGGAGGTTCTGATACTAGCAGGGGCAGACTGGAGGATAGTCGACCAGAAGGGTAAGAATAGTATAGATGTTTGTGCTAATGAGTAGTGTGCTTTGGCGATCAATAGGTTTGAAGAGCAGAGATTGAAGCAGGAGGAGGGGTTGGTCTCAATAGAAAACCTAGCCATTCTGAAGGGAGCGGTTTATAAGGTTAAAACGGTATTCTTGCATCTTTCGGAAAGATATTTAGTAGTGGATCCTTACAAAGGATCACTGGTCATTTACTAGAGCGAAAGCAAATGTCCGAAACACCCGAAGTAAACTATTCCCATAGAATAAATTCATTCGGAAGGGGTGGTACTTTTGATGGGTGATAGGAGAACATGGCAGATGAAGAAGGATTATCACTATTTCGAATTGATATGTTCAAAGAGGATGATGTTCGCCTGCAAGCACCTGGAAGTGGCTATTAGGTGGGTGTCTGGGATTCAGTAAGCCATCAAATATTCCAAGGTAACCAAAATGACCACATGTTCGTAAATTCCATAAGATAATCAAATAATAGTCACTCTGGAAGACAAAACTAATAAAATAATCTCAAACAAAGAGGTGATCAGTACCTATGTACCTCCAGCTTCACCTTTGAGGAAAACAAAAGCAAGTGAACTTTTCAGGAGGAGTGGTGCCTCTGATCTGGACTCCGACTACCAAAGTCCCTCAATGCCAAATAAAGTTGGCTGTTTATCAATATCCTCCAGACCAAGTGACAAAACTGACGGTGAGTAGAGTTTCATGGATTCACCATTATCAAGCAACAAGAAGCACTCGGGAGAATCCACTAGTGAATCCCTTTAACTAAAATTGTAGATAGTGTAGAAAAACGAATCTAAAAAGCCAAGCTCCAAGTAACAATCTACCGAACTAACAGCAGAACTAAATAAAATAACGACCTCAAAGATAAACTTCTCTTCCTTTGAAATCATCAAACAGCTAGGCTCAGGAAACTTCGGTAAGGTGTTTCTTGCAAAGCACTTATCAACTGGAAATTTGTACGCACTCAAAGCTTTGAAGAAGAAGACTCTGATAATGAAGAAACAAATTAAGTATGCAGTGTCTGAAGCCAAGATACTTAAGCAGGCTAACCACCCTTTCATTATCAATCTACACTATGCATTCCAAACTCCAAATTATCTGTACCTAGCACTTGACTATTGTTCGGGAAAAGATCTGAGTTTCCATATTGCCAGGGAGATTACCTTTGGGGAGGATGAAGCTAGAAAGTATATTGCGTAGTTGATACTTGCAATAGAGCATCTACATAGCAAAAATATTGTGTATAGAGATCTCAAGCCGTAAAATGTGCTTTTGGATGGGGATGGACATATCAAGCTGGGAGATTTTGGGCTTAGTAAGGATAACGTGGAGGATAAAACTAAGAGCTTCTGTGGTAGTCCTGCTTATTTGGCTCCCGAGGTTATTGGTCACAAGGGAGCCTCGAAATAGACTGATCTTTATGGTATTGGCACTGTCCTTTATGAGCTACTCATAGGCCAATCACCTTTCTATTCAGACGACATCTAGTAGCTGTACCGAAACATCGTAAACACCGAACTCAAATTCCCCAAGCACGTCTCCAGCTAAGCAAAGAGTCTAATCATGGTAAAAGATGAAATTAACTTAGGGTTTAATGAATAAAGATCCAAAGAAAAGATTAGGAGCGAAAGGATACAACTAATTGAAATCCCACCCATTTTTCAAATGCCTGGACTGGAAGGTAGTATAGAGAAGATAACTGAAACCCCCAGTCCGAGAGTACACTGAGGAAGCCGAAGACTCAGACGACTAGATCGCGATGTTCACTAACCAGAACTTTACTGACAAAGACTACGAATAGAACGAAATCAGGTCCAACCGTCTCAACAACTTCAGTTTTATACGTTGCTGAGAACCATTGAAAACTTCTTTTTCTTACATTCTTTCTGTATGGTATGGATTCATTTTCTATAATTATTTCTATGACTAGTCAGCTCACTGAAGAGTAAATCGCAGAGTATAAGGAAGCGTTTTCTTTATTGGATAAGGATGGAGATGGCACCATTAAAATCACCTACCTTCCGCTGCTGGTTAGGAGTCTCTACATGTTTCCGACATAATCGTAACTGGCCGATATGATTAATGAGGTGGATCCTAATAGGAAGGGCAAGTTAGAATTCTCAGAGTTTCTGTCGTTGATTGTTAAGAGACAGCCGGATCCCGACCCTGAGTAGGAGCTGATGTAGGCGTTGGAGAGTCTATGCGGAAATAAGGATAGCCAGCTGATTGCAATAAACCAGATAAAGCACAACCTTACAAAGTTCGGGTAGAAGTTGTCTGAGGCTTAGTTCAGTCAATTCCTGGAGTTCATCACAACATCCAATTTGAAAGTAGGCAACTAGTTCAAATACAAGGACCTAGCCAAACTACTAATTTATGGCTACATGAACTGACGAAAAGATAGTTTTGATTAGCTGGCCCAACTCCAATATTCTAAACCATATTATTAAACTTATACAACATCTACTATCACATAAACTTGTTCTGCCGGATTAGGTAGGTAGGTCTCTATCGGTTGGTTGGTGTTTGTTTGCGTTAGTGGAACTGGGCAGGGCTGACCATTTTAGCCTAAGGGATCTTTCGTTTACTATTCAGACCATATTATCCGTATACATCAGTGCCTCCTGGACTCTTGTTAGATTTGAGGTCTTTGGATTAGATACCCTTCCTGGTGGGTGGTTTAGCCTGCAACAAGGGGTGACTGCTTTTGGGAGACCTCTGGAAATACTTTACAGGTTTCTATTAAATACTCTCCAAAGAGCTACGTGAAGGTGTATTAGGATTGATTTTACCATTAAGATGGGAGACCGTCTGGGAAGTGGACCTATTATGTGAAGTTCTGAGTGCATTTTTAATTTATCTGACTTACTGCAGTAGGTTAGTGATTTTAGTGGGAAAGTCTTTCGTATTGGACCTACTCTTACTCCTACTATACTCCGTCAGAAACTTCTACCTATTCTTGATGAATATGTCATTCCGTTTCAGCTAAATATTGGTCATTATCTTCCT
The DNA here is from genome assembly GCA_028571205.2 of Hydropsyche betteni. Taxonomy (NCBI): domain Eukaryota; kingdom Metazoa; phylum Arthropoda; class Insecta; order Trichoptera; family Hydropsychidae; genus Hydropsyche; species Hydropsyche betteni. Next base: position 5,973 of record JAOXNN020225584.1, read on the forward strand.
CTATATTGTTTACTGCACCACCCTCTCAAACTCGTTTTTGATATCGCGGCGTTATGGCGATCTGTTAGCTTACGTACCGATGTTCACCTGCAGAATCTTGCTATCTGAGTTGGTGAGTGGCAAATACAGTATTTTATGCTTTAGTGTTGTAGAGTCGAAACTTAGTGATGCTGAACCTATCAGCTTCCTTCTAGCATTCAGAAGGTAGACGCTCATCTAAGTTAGAAGCTCAATTACTAGCTGGTTAGGTCGACTGATGACAGCCTTAACGATAACTTTGAATTTGAGGGATTGATCCTGCATCTCCCCTCGAACCATCTGCTAAAAGAAGGGTTGCTATGCATCTGCCCATACAAGAGAGAGTTTGAATTCGGGGGATTTGTCAGTCCAGTTAAAGATTCGAACGAACTCTAAAAGTAAGGTTCGGATCATTGGAATTATTAAGTAGTTCCCATGGATTCACACGCTGCTCAAACTTATGCTAATACATGGTAGCTAATTAAATGGTCTCGAGTATGGGTAGAGTTAATGGGGTTGGGGTGTACTCGAATGTATTATAATTAAGCCAAATTAGAATGACCTCCGAGACTATACTCGGAAATAGGTACAAAGTTATTAAAAAACTAGGAGAGGGCTCCTTTGGAGAAATCTTTAAGGCTGTTCTCAATGAAAATAAGCAGTTGGTAGCTATCAAAAGGGAAAAGAAACATATCAAGACGTCTTCACTTAAGACGGAATTGAGGGCCTATTCGGTGCTGCACAGCGATCCTTACATCCTTGCTTCGGTATTTATGGGGATACCCGAGATGTACGAGTATAGAAGCGATGGTAACCTTTGGGACTAATTCAGACTAGCACAACTATCTGACGCTTTAGTTGCTGGGTCCATCACTAGCAACTGTATTCCGACAGTTGCATCTGCGATTCACCCTCAAAACCGTGCTGATGATCCTGGATCAGCTCCTAAACTCAATCCAATACATTCACTCGAAGCGAATAATCCACAGAGATTTAAAACCTCAGAATATCTGTATCGGGCGGAATAACCTCTCCCACAAAATTTACATAGTTGATTTCGGTCTTTCGAAGTTCTATCGGAACTCTTCCAATCAGCATAATCCCTGCAGTTCTGGCAGGGACTGGATCACTGGTACCATAAACTATGCATCCATCCATGCTCATAAAGGAATAGAACCAAGTATTATTCATACTATTCAGGTAGAAGAGACGACCTGGAGGCAATAGCCTACATCTGCATCTACTTCCTCACTGGCACCCTACCCTGGCTATCCATCGCCTCCCTCAACTAAAAGCTCACTACCTAGAACATCGGGCTAAAAAAGATCAAGACACCGATCGAGCTTATTTGTAAGAATCTGCCAGAAGAGTTTAAGATATTTTTAGATTATGCTCGGAGCTTGAAGTATGATTAAGATCCTGACTATGAGTTTCTGAGGAAGATGTTTAATGGGCTGTTCGAGAAGTGTGAGTTCAACTTCGACTATAACTATGACTGGTCGGATAATATACCGACAGAGGAGTATGCTAGTTAGCCCTATGAAGTTTGATTTTAATTTACTACTCATTCTACTCTGCTCAACCTTGTCGACATTTGTAGTAATAGTTGGAGGTTACCAGTATTCTTGCTATTGCTAAACTACTTTGTGTTATTGTATGCTAATTTAATATATTACAGATGAGTTATTTTTATTAAACTTTGGCAGGTAGTTTATGCTAAGGTAATAATGAAGCTACTATTATTGATCATTTGTGGTCATTTTCAACTAATGGGAATTACATCGTTGTTGTCAGTAATACTGTGCAGGTTATGTTATGAGACTCGATATTGTATGCCATTTGCCAATATTTTTCTCAATTAAACAGCCTACCTAACCCATCTTCAATGTGCACTTAATTAAATATATGCTATGGATAGCCTTTACTAACAGTGTAGCCTGGTGAATCAATAGAGAAAATAGATTATATTTGGAAGTTCAATAGAGCATCAGAATAGCCATCTTCTTCCATAAGCACGCTAACTAACTGTATGTACTATTAAAATGCTCTCCAAACGTGTAAATCAACACCATCATGTCATCACGTAAGTTAGAGCTTAGTATTAAGCTGGGTGTCTTTATGGTTATTTAGTTTAATTGCTTTATTCAATACTCTTCTTAATTCCGCCTTCACCTCCTTAGAATATTTACAAACTCCTCAAACTATCGATTGTGGACTGACCCTTTACACCCGTCTACCATGATATCTACGGTGTTCGAATCAGAGGGAGAATTGAAACATAAGTACCTGAATAGTTGAGAATATGATCTACCCTCTGTTGAGCAAAAGGAATCCAGAAGGAACCTTGAAAGAATGTCTGTTTCTAATCGACTTGAAACCCATTAAATTAGACTTATTTATTAGTTAAAATATAAGATAATGTGCCTATTGACCTCCGACATTCTAGCCCAATGCACCCACCCATCATGTCAAACCATCCTCCAGATCGCTATAAATAACCTCCCTGCCATTGAAGAAGGCTTCTTTCTCCTCTAACGATACTCCCGTAGAGGCTCAGTTCTCCCTCCTGTTGACGCTCTGTCCAGCCTTAGGACATCTTCCATAATGTCCCAACAGCATCCCTCTCGCAGAGACCTTACTATGATGCGCATCCGAAAGCGGTTGATCGCACGCAGAAGAAGATTGAGTATTCGTCGGATTCGCCCTCCTAGGTAATTTATAGAGCTTAGTTCGAGGGAATCTCGGGCTGAATCGTGCAAATCATCGTCTAGTATTGGGTGTACACCCAATTCAGAACAGGAACTCCCTTGATATTAACACTCATTTCTTGATATTTAAATAATATTCGAAAGACCCTTTGTTAACATCTACACCCCCGAATCCCTAGATTTTTGAAATACAGACGCTGTAGGCCGAACTAACTTGTGTTAAGAATGAGGAAGTGGACTACTGATTTGTTTGAGATGGTTATGCTCAGACTATATTATATCTAGGAATAATTTAAACTATCCAGCAATCAGAAGGGTATCTGTCTGTAATCCTCATCCTCCTTGAATTCGTAAGCCCAAGGGTTCCTGAGTTAAGAGTAATTTACTTATCTATAAAGGACTGAATAGCTAATTTTAGAGACTTATTGGGATACAACTTGCCACTGATAGGCTCACGGGTAAACGGGTCGGTTTTGCCGTTTCTCTCCACATGCTATTCTATGGCAGTCCGTTAGTAGGTGAGTCCTGAATCAGTGACCACAGGGTCCTCCATCAAATCTAATGTGATCTTGCAGCAAAAGTAGTCAGGGATCTGCATCTGGACGTTTTCATTTGTTGACTTTAGGAACTAAATAACAGAGAGACATTACCTCGTTGAGTTTAAATTCCACCTATTAAGGTTTAATGTTAGCATCAGTCTACAGATATCTCTAAATATTTAACTAGGGTACCTTATATTATGTAATAGCCCTTATCCTGGCATTCCGAATGATTTAGAATTGCTTGTACCATTGGAGCTTCTTCGCCCGGTAAATGTAGATGTTCAACTGCTGCTAGAATTCAAGCTTCTTCTGGCCTGCACACAATGTCAGTGCTTTAGTCATTCTCGTAATGGCGCTCTAAACTCTTTTGGTATCAGGGTCGTTTTTACCGACTTCAGCCAATAACTGTCCAGAGATGAGATGTGCCTTAATATTTTTCTCATCAAGTTCTATCGCTGTCTGAGCATCCTTCATAGCGTAATCAAGCTGTCCTAGCAGCTTGAAGCATCTGGCTCTGTTGGAGAAAAATACGCTTTCAGTGTCGTTTTGAGCCTGAATTAAATGTTAAATTACGATAGCCTTAGTGTAGTATTCGATGGCTGATTTGTAATCCCCGTTCTTAAAGCTCTTGTTACCCATCTACTTCCAGTACATGGCTGACCCTTTCGGGTGTTATTATTACATCTTGTTCTTCTTTTTAGGCACTTACTCGTTTTTATGGGATTATTTCTTATTCGAGCGGGTGAATGTTGGTCGGGGCTACTGCCTTTGCTGCTGCTCTGAGTGATATCTAGGGTACGTCTGGCTGCTACTTCCTATTGTGTTGGACCGAAGAATGGCTGCATAAAGGTGTTATTAAGAAAATCAGCAAACCCACCGATAATCCCGGGTTGCTGTTGAGGTGGGTGTTGTTGGTGCTGGCGTGGACCTTGCCCTTGCCGAGGCCTCTGCTGCTGCTGCTGAACCGGCATGAAATTAAACGTTGGTATATCGAATCCCCAAAACATTAGTATATTATTATTCTAGAGTAACTCAGAAGTCGAATTTGTATGTATATGGAGGAGTAAATAGCTTAAACCTGCATCTCTAGCGGAGTCGATCAAACGATACAATTTGCTATTATTTTTGGTTTTTCTTGGCTGTTGCGCTTGAGTTACGACGCTACATGGATGGCAGCTTTTTGGCGCTGGTCTGGGGAGGTTTTGAACTGGCACTCTGCTGAGCCTTCTAACATATTGGCCTATGAATATCAAATCGTTCAATCTGGAAGATACGCTAACAGAAAGGACACCTCTTCTGCCCTGGGTTACTGGTATTGTAAAACTATTTAGACTTCGGTTGTTTGTTTTAGATGTAGAAAGATTAGGGATATCTGCTACCCTAGGCATTCTGCAACAGTTCCAATAGATTTTCCTCATTCTCCTCTGGAGTAACATTGTTAATGTTAAGCTTGATCATCTCATCAGATCTATTTTTGGAGTCAAAGCTCATGAACAGGGGCAGCTTTTAATAAATAAATATATGAAACCTATCAGCTACAACGCAATCGCAGTAGTTTATGGGGAAATCGATCATCTTGTGTTAGAGACGATCAACCAGGTGGAGGACAACATCCTCAAAAAGAAGATCCCGGAACAGTCGCTCACTTACCTATCGGATATAACTCTGAGGATAATTAAAAATTTTGAGGATGGGCCTAAAAGCCTCCAGCAGAAGGAGCCATAAGATGAATAACCATAAGCGCTTATTTCTGATAATTTTATGCCTGCTTCTGTTAATATGTAACAGGCAGTACCACCCAGCAAAAAGGATACGTAGGAGCAGAGTAAGCAAAGCTCCAGGAAGAGGTTTAGCAGCAACTTTCATTCTAACTCTAACAGTGTGAGGAATACCGAATAACCTCAACCAACAAGGAGGGTTACAAAGGAGGTAGTACCTGAAGTTTTGGTATCGTTGGGGCTGACCTAGCCAGAGGAAGATCGTATTGTAAAGTTTCTGAGGGAGAAGAAGCAAGCAGAGGATAAGGAACTGAGAATAGCCAGAGAGAACAGCCAACCTAAACCAACTAAAAAGTAATCGAAGCCAAAAAAGCCAGTTCCAGTAACCTACGACTTTAACGGGGAGGTACTTACAATTAGACCAAACGAACCTATTTCTTTAGTTAAAAGCTCACTCAATGCTATGATTGACAGTAATGTGCAGCTGAATAATCAGAGACAAAGACCTAAGAAATAAATTCTTAGAATTCATTCTAATAAATAGGACCCTCCCAAACAGAAACAACGGGAGAGAGGCTCCAACTAGGTTCCAGAGTCCGAGTAAGAGCAGGAGTACCAAGTTCCCCTCAACTAAATACCTTTGGATATATTCGAACTACCTGAAGGTGCCAAAATATCAACAAATTCCAAAACCCATGAGCAAACCAAACGTAATATATCTACTAGGGAACTGATGTAAAACTTTAAGAAGATAAGACTCAGCAAATCTCAGTACAACAAGATCAAAGAGATAGAAGTAAAGCAGGGGTACGGCGATCAGAAAACATCCGTCAAACAGTAGAAATAACCCAATAAAACTGTAAAGAATGAGCGCGAGTTTTCTCCCAAAAAACGTAGCAATTCGTTAGCATCCCTCAAACCGTCTAACTAAAAGATAATAGTTAACAACCAATAATTAAAGTCCATTCACTTAGAACAGCAGGACAGCTCCCAACAGAACACAACTTCTGCGTTCAACCTAACAGCCAATACCACCACCTAAGTTCACACCAAAGATAAGACTAGAGACGTCCAGGTAGAGTTTTTACTCAAACGGAACTCCCCCCAGAACGCTATGAACAGAACCAAAACTACCATAGTGCTTCCCGAAATCAAGCATAAACTGAGCCTAACACCTGTACCAAAGGCTCGGTAGAGATTGAGAAACGAGAAGTAGATACTGGGAGAGATGCACAAGAAATTCGAGGATAGGCTTCGAGTAACTTCAATTAAGAACTGATAATATATACATCGTCACTGTCTGTTCAGTATTGCAGAAAACCCTGGGAACTCGTAGTTCATCCCAGCCTCCTTTATTCGCTTTCGACGCTGCTATTCGCTCTGAAGTAGCTGCTCAACATCCTTCTTCATCTATTCTGGAGTGCGAGGCTGCATTAAATGGTTGATACTTTGTTACGCTGCTGAACGAATATCTTCTGCCAGTTGATAAAGGTAGTCCGATGTCTCATATTCTTCAGTCTAAAAGGATTTGGTTGGTTTTATTGGAGAGTGTGGCATCGGAGGGTCTTTCCTAATATTAGGTAGTTGTTCATGGCGTCAGCTGCGATATCGGCTACTTCTGGGAATTGGAACTGAACGAATCCATAACCTTTGGATCTGGCTGTCTAAATTAATGATGATCAACCTTCTTGGAACGGCAGAGCTTGACAGCTAAGACCTAGCCGAACTGCTGGAAGTACCCTTTAAGCTGATCCTCCATAAAGCCGTAGGGTAAGTGTCCGATATAGATAACAGCGTTCTGATTGAGAGATAAATTACAGATCTCCATGTCTTGACGTTGGTTGAGGCTGCCTCGTCTTACTGTCTACGCTGAAATCTGTTGAGCTTGGTTTTGGGATGTTGCTTTTAGGGCTGATCTTCGACTGGAACTTTGGAGGCCATTGTTGATAAGTATTAAATATTAAATGAGAATGGTGTAGTCGTAATAATTAATTGCACAGATAGTGTTATGAAAATAGAAAAGCTTGGCTTTAAGCCAATTAACTTGAGTCTGAGTTAGTTGCTGAACTTAATATACTAGAATACAAACCAATAATTCATTCACAGAAAGCAATTTTCATCTTGTTTAATTCGTGGTTGACTCATTTGATAAGAATTTTCTAAATTTGGTGTTGATATAGCTCAACCAGTCAGCCACGGTGTGAACCGGCGATGCTGACCTGTTATTAGAACCCTCTACTGCCAGGCTAAGACCGTAATATTACAGCAAGGAGGCGTTTCGCTAGTGGGTGAGATAGTGCTGCTTGAAGAGCTTGATTACTCTGTCGTAGTTAGGCAATTTTCAGCAGCTTGCCGTAAGTATCTCCTCCCTTGTGACGCACTGGCTCTTGGCTTGCTTTTTGCACTCAGTTCCTTCCACTACATTGAAGACTGGCTAAGATTTACTTCAGTCCCTGATGCTTAGCTGAGTGGATAAATATTGGCTTTTAGTATGTAAATAATTATGTGTATGGAACAATTACAAGTAGTAAAATGTCGTTACAGCAATTAATCAGCTTGGTTTTGAAGCAGACTTATCAGCTATTTCCTAATTTTTAGATACTTATGGCTGCAGGATGTTCGTAGGCACACTTTGAGACAAGGATACTTGTGTATCCTGTAACTCACCTTTGTCTTAATTGGCATAATTCGTCGGAGGCTTGTCCTGAGTCTTACCAACCTTTTTATTTGTACTTTTACTCTTCCCTAAATTATTTTGCTTTCCATAGTATTTGTCCATTATCGCTTTGAACTAACTAGGTTCTTTTGATAGCGTTTCGTGAATAAAATCTCTAAACCCATGAATGTAGTTGCTTTTATTTTT
>JAOXNN020225604.1:0-13817 GCA_028571205.2 Hydropsyche betteni
ATATTTGAAATGAACGATAAACAATCATCTGCAGACGACGAGGATAGATAAGACAGGACTCTGACACCTCGCTAAGCTAACCAGCTGTATTCCAGGTACAAATAGTTCGAGCTGGACTTGTAGTTCGTTCAGTTGCTGGGCGACCCAGGATACATCAAGTATCTGGTTAACAAAGGATTCCCCCACCAACCATAATTCATCAAGTACCTGAAGAACCTGAGTTACCTTAAATAGGAAGGATACATCCGATGCATCCAGTACCCTGAAGGCATGAAGTTTGTTTAGCTACTCCAATAGCCCTAATTCGTTCGGTTGGTGTAGATGAGCCTCCGTTCACCAACAGCAGGCTTCAACACTTTTATGGAGTTCCAGTGCAGACTCCTAAACTAATTTGTGAATAGATGATATTAAATAGCAGACAAATAGGTGCTATTGGGTTTATATTTATTTCGATCATAATTCAATCGTGTATGTGTTATTGAACTGGCCCACCAGGAAAGTCCTCAAATCCTCGATTTCTTCAGGCAGGTAAGCATTTCCTTTCAGATACAGATTCTGCAGGTTAGGGTTGATAGTCGTGTTGGTGATAGTAGCCTTGATCGAAGCTGCAGTCAACTTGTTATTTTCTGAATAGTTGAATTCTTACTTAGGTTGAGAATGATCAATTTACTCAAATTGTTGTTAGCGAAGTTATCTATTAGGTTCGATTAGAGGTTCAGATTGTTGATGGTGGCGCTAGTGTAATTAGTGAATGAAGTCAGGTAGTTAGAGGCTGAATTATGAGCTCAATTACATGCTTAGAAATGCTGGATTGAGGTAAAGGATTTAAGCTAAGTAATAAGTTCTGTGCTGTTAGACAGACCGTTGAAGTCTAGTCTGAGGTCTGTGAGTTTTGTGGCTGTTATTAAGTTGAACTTGGTGATGTTGTTGTATCGCAAGTTGAGGAAGGTGACAGCAGGCCAGTTTAGACTTGTGAATTGGTTTAGACTATTGTTGGTGAGGGTGGCTGTAGTCAGAAGGTTGACTGTCCATCCTGAGAAAGTAACGAAAGAATGACTGTCTTGAATAGTCAAGGTAGTGAGACTACCGTATACGCGTCCTGTCTCGGCTGTAAGGTTTACGTTAATAGCAGTTAGCCTGGTAAGTTTGGTGAGGGTATTGTTTCCGAGAGTTGTAATAGGCACATCCTTAAGGTACAAATCTGTTAGGTTAGCAAAGGTATTGTTAACGAGGGTAGTGAACTAGGGCCCATTAATGAAGGTGATATTGATGATAGTACTAAAGTTGTGATTTCTGAAGGAGGAGAACCCAAAGTTCTCTACGTATATGCTGGTTAGACTGGTCATACCTGTTATGGAGAAGGATGTGAGTTCATTTTCAGCTGAACCTTTGATGTTGATGGAGGTCAGCTTTGGGAAGGTGCAACCAGTACCAAATCCTGTTACCCTAGCGTTGTTCAAAATCATAGATGTTAGTACTGAAGCATTGAGGTTACTTATTAACATCTGGTTGACTGAGTTGTGGATTTAGAGGGTTATTAGTTTGGGGTATTTGGGATCAGAGATGGATGCTATCTTTGTGTTGCTCAGATACATCGATCCTAGTTAAGGGAAAGTAGTTGAACTAATAGTGTCAAATTCAGGACAATCCACTATGGTCAGGGATAGCAGGTTGGTCATAGTAGCTCCTGTGAAACCACCAGTAAAGTTTGTGTTTCTAATGGTAAGAGTCTGCACATTGGTTGAGCCTGTAAAGTTTATGGTAGTCATGGGACTATTGCTCAGAATAACAACCTTAGCAGTGTGAATCTGAGTAAAGTTGAAATCGTTGATAGATACATTGTCGAAAGATGCATCATCCAGATTCTGGAAGGGTGTAGTTGGTAGTTGAGATAGATTGGTGTTGACTATTTGGAGGCTGGTAACTTGGTTGACGTTGGATTGTTCAAGACTGGTAATTCCTACATTATTGATAGAGAAGGTCTTGAGAGCACTTAGGCTTAACACTAGAGTTGTTAACTTAGGAATGTTAGTTAGGGCCAGGTTTGTGATTGGTATGTTCTATAGGGTGAGTGATTGAAGGTCGGGGTACGATTGGATGCTTAAGTCCGTCTGTGGGGAGTTCCTGATATCGAGGGTAACCAAACTTATGTATGGGTAGCTCAGTATTAAACTAGAGTCCAAATTATCTAAGATGATTGTCTTGATGTTGGGAGCATCAATAACGCAGGTTTTGAGAGAGGGGAGATTTTTGAAGATTAGGGAGCTGACTGTTGGAATTAATAGTATGGCACTAGTTAGGTTCTATAAGTTGGACATATCCCAGTCTCCTACGACAGACATCCGATCCAACGTCAGATTCCTTAGAGCGGGTACTGTGCTCCACTCAATATCAAAGTCAGTAACCGTGTTATTGAATATTGTTAACTCTTGCAGCTTCCGATAGCCACTGGTGAAGTTTATTTTACCCAGGGTTGGTGTGTTGTATACGACCAGTTAAAGGATTTCCTAATTGTCAGTGTTGTTGAGGGTCACAAGCTTTGTGTCGTTAATTACTAAAACGGTGAGGCTCTTTAGGTTTAGAGCGAGGGAGGATAGGTTTGGGAAGGTGTCAATTACCAGCGATGTGAAAGGGTTGTCGAACATTCTGAGACTAGTTAAATTGGGTAAGTTTAGCAGACCACTGAGGAAACTTGGCATTTTAGTGGAAGCTAATACCAGATTGTTTAGGGTAGGTAGGTCGAGTGAGAGAACTTTGAGGAAGGGCTTGTTAGAAAAATCGAGGGATGTGACAGGGGTGTTAGCTGAATAACACAATGTTTACTGATTTGTACGGAGGATACTTGGTTGATCTAATCAAAGTTTATGGCAGTTAGGCTTGTATTTTGAATTCTAAGTGTATCGAGGTTAGGGATTTTAGCAGAGGGGAAGGATGTGAGGGGGGTATCGTATATCTCCACATTTAAGATGCTGCCCACATCAACATTGTCGATATTGGTAAGAGAAGACTTATTCACAATGAGTGATCTCGTAGAGTTATTAGAACTAGAAATTTCTAGGTTCTGGAGGAGGGGGCAACCAGTGAAAGTGAGTCCTGCTGGGCCATTGTTCTCTGAATAATAAAATGCATTTACTTGAGACGAAGGACTTTAATGTGGGGTATTGGAAGGTGAAGTAACTGTTGGGTATCATATTGTTGTCGTAATAGAAATACTCAATATTTGATATCGTTCCTACATCAACAGTACTGAATGTAGTGTTGGTCAAAGTCAGGTTCTTGAGCAGAGGGAACGAGTTGTTGGTAGATGTAACAAAATTTTGTTGGTTGATTGTCAGACTCATTAGGTTTGTTAGGTTGTTATGTGCGAAGGATGTCATGTTGGTGTTGTTGCTCAAAGTTAGATCTTAGAGGGTGGAGGAGGACCAATAGTTAAAGGCCTTTAACTTGCTATTTTCAAACTTGATGCTCTTTCCGAGTGGTCCACTGTCAGTGCTTTCGATGGGGGTTTAAACTATGATGTACTCATCAACCTCTAGCATTTTAGACACTAGTAGCTGGGTCATCAAAGGATTAAACTCTACAATGAGTGTTTAAAGCTTTTTTAAGCTTGACGCAGTATCGGGGAAGGTAGCCAGCGAAGTATTCCTAACCGTACCAACAGTAACAGTATCCATTACAAAGGTTCCAGTGGTCAATTTGGGAAGATTTGCAATAAAGAAGCTTTTTGTCTTACCGGAGTCTCTAATTTCAAGTTGAGTTAACTCTGGGAACTAATTGACCACTAGATCAACTATGTTATTGTTTTGGATTTTCAATGAAGTGAGATTAGGAAGTAAGTTATTGCTGAAATCATTAATTAATGGGCTGTTTAGGATGATCTCTTTGGCACCTAGAACATTTGACTTGAATGTTAGCAACTCAGCTAGCTCAGTCAGATCGATAGTGTTTAGTTTTCTCATCTGATTCATTTCAAAAATTTTTGTGCGGATGGGTAGCGAAATAAAAGTGAGATTCTCCAAGATGTTCCCATAAATCTCAGTTAGACTGGTAAGTTATGAAATGTTGAGACTTGAGATTCTTGGCATGGTGTTGTTACTAAACTGGGTCAGTTTCGACAATGGCTTGATATCAAAGTCAGTTAGGTTAGCGAGGTTGTTTTTGTAGAATGAAGTAATGTTGTTTCCCTCTATGTTAGACTTAATTCTTACCGAGGTAAAGTCTGTTTAAAAGATAAATGTTGTTGTCGTGGAATGAGGTCAGTTTGTTAAAGGTGAGATTCAGCTTCTAGACTTTAGCTTATGCTCCTGGTGGAAGGCTCTTTCCTGTGTTCCTGAGTTGAAGACTGAAATCAACCAGTCTAGTCTAGGCTAGGTCAAGCTCTCTGTCGTAAACCAACACCTTCTCCTACTCTTCAAGTTGATTAAACTGCGATTTGAGTTTATCGAGTTCATCTTGCTTATCGCTCAGTTTGCCTGACCACAATATTACCAGCACAATAGCGGCAGCCAAAGCTAGGAAGGCAACAATGAAAACACCGACGACTACCTTGAAGCGCTTTTGGTGTTTTGAGTCCTCCTACTCCTAGTCTCGGAGGATGGGTTATGTTGTTTCCTCTTTATCTTTGCTCATGAAATAGATTAAATATTATGGATATCTTGTAGCTCATAAAATACGCTATGCTACACACTTTTAAAAGATGGAAGTCATCAATAGCTCTTATTTTATTGTCGAATCGACTGAGTAAGCCTAATATTACCTTGGTTTATAACATATTACATCATAGTTGAGGTTAATGATAGCGTCAAAAATTCTGAGAACCTACCGCTCACATTTCAAATTTAGTACTACTTCCGAATCTAACGCTCATACTTAAATTAACGATCTAATCTCAACACTCGAGTATAACCATAGTCTCGACCCCAGTACTTTTTAAAGGGTGATTACGAGCCTCAACACTCGAAACTCTCCCAATGTAAAGCAGCTACTAAAACAACAATCAGCTCTTTACGAGGCAACAATCAATAAATTAGTGCAGCTTGGGGAAGTTAATAAAATAGTTGAGATGCTTCCTGTGGGGAATGGAGCCTTACAGTCTCTGAGTACCCTGTCAAGAGTATCCAATTATCTTCAATAAAACCTTAGCAAAATCAATCCATATCAGAAATGTTTCAGTGTGTATTGGCTTTCAAGGTATAGACACAACCAGTTGAGGGAGCTATTACAACCTTCTATTGTCAACGATGTTTAGGCGATTTAAAACTAAGTATTGAGAGCGGAGGCTACTATAATGCTTGGGTATTCTGAACTGATTAGAGAGAATGTAGATGAGGTGAACCATCAGATACCAATTGAAGAGTATCTACAGAAGGGGTAAGGTCTGCTAAAGCGCATGGTAAGTGGTAGAGCACGAGATTATAGATAAATAAAGCTTTATCAGAAGTAGATATTACCAGGGGAGGATTTCAACAGTAGAGCTAACGGTCATATCCTCCGATCCAATATTGAAAAGGAGGTTGAGTGTGCCCTATCAGCAGCCTCAATTAAGTTTTAAAGACAAGTACCAGTACTAAACTGCTACATGATCGATGTCAAATGCAACAATCTTTACATAGATATACATGGGCCCTCTCATTTTCTGCAGTGGGGAGCCCTCAAAGGTTAGGACATAATTCGAACTAATAACCTTCTAAGGCATGGGTTAAGATACACCTATATCCATCACAAGTAATGGAGCAAACTGAAAGGAATTCGTCAACAGCTATAGTACGTACAGAGCTTAGTGTTATCGCGTAAGTGATGCCACTTCTAACCAGCCGCCTAGATTGAAGAGAACCCCTGATAAAGGGCTGCTGGTAGGTCGTTAAAAATAATTTTAATATCGTTATTTGAATAAGAGCGTTATTATTTAAAGTTATCCATGATGCGGAATCACAACGGTATACGCAGCCAGCCCAAACTGCTCTCCCGCAACAAGAACTAACCCAATACTGAGGTGGCTTCCAGAGACCAACTGAAGATGCCGTAGAAGATGGCTACTCTAAAATACAACCCATACAATATGCACAATAAGTAGAACTAGAACACCAATAAACCAGAGTAGCAGAAAAACAAAAGAAACTCTCCTTATGGGCGAGGAGACTATTATGTTCGCGGGTTAGGCTATCATAAGGATAAGGATGATAAGACGAAGAAAGCATCGAGCACAGCTAACACGATGAACTCATTTGCGAGTATGCCTAAAGGTAGAAATGAGAACTAAATGCGTAAGACGTAGTTCCAACAGATGCAAGACAAGGTGCGTGATCTATAGTCCAAGATCCTTAAGATTAAGTAGGCGATCGAAAGAAAACCTTAGAGGAAGATAACAGTAACCACTTCGACTTTATTACGTAATCAAACACAAGAGAACTTGAGGGTGGATTTAGAGTCCTCTGCGAAGGATAACACTAGCATAACCAGTGACGACCTAATGTGCCATTCATAGTCCGAGGAACTTAACACTCCCTCAAGATCGCAGATATCCAACTTTGTGACTCAAATGCCCTAGCCAACCAAACTTCTCCACTGCTCCTCTCAAACCAACCTGTTTTCGTCGGGTAGGCAGCTGAAAGCAGTTGCCAATAAATACTACATTTCTTCAATTTTATCAGCCTTCCTTGATAAAACGAACAACACGACGTTCGCTCAACTCTGCCGAAATCATCTCTGCACCAGCCTCCAACTATTGAGATGCATGAAGAACATAGAAAAACCCAAGTAACAATCAGTGATCAGACAACTCAAAAAACCTAATAAACCATACACAATAGTGTTCGATCTGGATTAAACCCTCATACACTGTAACGAGAATACAGATATACCCTATGACGTATTACTTTCGATTGTATTCCCTAATGGATAGTAAACTAAAGCAGGAATCAACGTAAGACCGTACGCTAGAGAGTGTTTGAAATAACTTTCCTAATTCTTTGAGATTATCGTGTTTACCGCTAGCCACGAATGCTACGGCAATGTAGTGGCAGAGTACCTCGATCCAAACCACTAATACATCTCACACAGATTTTTTAGAGATAGTTGTTACAAAAGTCCTTAAGGATTCTACATTAAGGATCTGAGGGTAGTGGATAGGCCCCTTTAAAGAATGCTGCTTGTGGATAACGTAATTAATTGAAGTTATGTAGGCTGCCTACAGTTATGCATTCCAACTGGAGAGCGGAATACCTGTTATTCCCTTCTACGACTGTAAAACAGATCTGGAGTTGAAGCACCTAGTTCACTATCTAAAAGGGCTGGCTCAGTCCAAAGACATCCGGAAAGACCACTGCCAAGCGATGAAAACAAACGAGTATCCAAAATACAGCGATCCCCTCTAACTAATAAATCGGCTGTATAGTGAGTTCGTGTTAAGGAACTGAGCTGCTTTAATTAATTAACTTCTGATTTATATATCACATAGGTTGAACTCTTCAAACCAAGTTGTAGGATACTCTGAGGTTCTTACCCTTTTTTCCGATCTTAGATATTAGGAATTTGCCGATCTAACCGATCTTCTAAACGTGTGTACCTGCGCATGGGCATTTGGTGTGCATCATTCCCACAACCCTCACGTTTTACCCTTTGAATCCCTCGTCTATAAGGTTGCTAGATTTGGCCTGCTCTACAGTCAGATTCTGTATCTATACATTCTTCTCCGAGAACTATATGAACAAATTGTCGATCTATTTCTGGAGAGCGTCCTTAGTTTTCGCGGCATCTTAACAAACCCCTACATACTAAACATAGGGAGCATCCGGGAAGTGATACCCTTTGGAAGGGCTCCACGGGAGCTTAAGGTTACTAACAGCCAAATCAATCAAGTGGCCAGCAGAATGCAGTTTTGCATTTCTTACCCTCACATCCTTATCAATTTGCATTATAACCTAGTCTCCTATTTTGAGAGTTTCTGATGCTGCCTCAGGAAGTTTGTAGACAATCTGAACTAAACATAACAACTACCTTTCCTGTTTACCGATTGTTCACTGCAGACAATATAGGATAGTTAGTAAGGTTGGTTTTGAGGAGTCCTACATCACTAGGTTGGCCTCCACCTTGCGGATGGAAGATAGTGTCAGATAGCTCGACAACAGCTGTTTCTCCCTCCTTCGAGAGTGTGAGAATTCTGACAGGTAGTTCAAAGAGATAAGTGTGTTTGAGAAAGGAGTAAGTGAATTTCTCCATAATTATCAAGGTATTAGAAAATAATGAGATAGTCAACAAAAGATATCAGAACTAACAATATTGAGCAAGCGGCTCTGAAAAACTACATACTAATGTCGGAGTACTACGTCTATCGGAAGGTAAAAAGGCAGATCTAGTCGATTACTCCACTCCAGTTAGGTCCCAATCCAATCAGATACCGCTGCAAATCCACTGAATCAGACAATAGAGTGGCACGAACACCTAAAGCCTTCCCAACTCGCAGGGAATTTATAAGAAGCGATAGAAAAACATCATCCAAAGTGGCATCTAGAGCTAGATTTGCAAGCACTAGTCATTCCCCTTCCCACAGACGACAGTAGACAGACAGGGTAGCTAACAGAGAAGAAGCACCCAGTTCGGCTGTTTCATAATACGGAATAACTGAAAGACCAAGTGCTTCGAAGAATAGAGAAGCTAATTAAAAACTCTCTGAAGAGTACGGAATACATACGCGTAGTGGGTAGGCCATCCCCACCAATACTCTATCATCAGGAGGTGTCATTAGTAGAAGGTATAGTGGGGGTTCGGGAAGACAATCGTAATAGCCAGAAAACGATAGTCAACTAAATTCTACTTCCACTCAGCCTGATCTTCTATTCAAGAGAAAAACCCAACCGAAAGAGGATTTGATTAGACAAGATGGAGAATAAACAGTAAAAAAGTATAGGCTAGTAAATTGCAACTCTATTAGTACTAGGAACAGTATTAGGGGGAAGTTGGAGGTATTACGCTGTCGGAGGAAGATATCAGATTATGGGGACAACTTGCAAACTAAATCAGCGTGGCAGAGGATGGTGGAGCATTGTGAGAGGTTGGAGTTGTTTTTGGATTATGGGAAGTGGATCGATATAAACTATTCCAATAAGGAGCAGTGGTCGGCATTCAAATCTTTTAGCCTTTTGAAGTACTGTTCGGAGGTTGAAAGGCTGCTGTCGTGTCTATTGGGAGGCGGATAGAATGTATTTACTTTGGCTGGCTGCTCAATAACCAACCAATAGCTAAAAATGCTATGCTCCGACCTGGAATAATCATTTATTGGTAGACTCCAAGCTAATCTATCTGCTATCAGACTGAAAGTCTAGCTAGAAAGATGTAGCGACCAAATATAATTCTTACAGAGCGTCAACCAATAAGTTTAGTATATTGTGGAATCATCGGGTGGAACACCAAATGATAGACATGGATAGAGGTTGGTGAAGTTGGTGGATATGACTATTGTCATGGGAGAGCTGAGAGGGGTACACTGCTAGTATGGGAAGGAGATGATTGGGAATATCTATATGAGTTATTATCTTAATAGGAAACAACACTACGATACTATCTTCAAGAAGCTAGCCAAGTGAATGAAGGCAGGGCAACCTCAACAGCCCCAATAGATCTGTTTTGTAATATCGTTAGTTTTATTTGTCTTTGTCTATTACCATTTAAATACAGGCACTTAACTAGTCTATGTTGGCTAAACCATAAGTTCTGGTATATCTCACAATAATAGGTGGTATTAGCATGGGGGTTTATCTGTTGGTATTTAAAACAGCTGATAATTTTATTGTAATTGTTAATTGCTATGGAGCATCCAGCCCTCAGTTTCGTCATCAAGCACCCAGATGGCACCATCTACATGGCTTCTCAGCCTCATCTAACCAATAAACGCCATATCCAGTGCCAAAGATGTTTAGCATCCGTAGTGTATACTCGAGGGCAGAAAAAAGCTATTTGCAGTCGCTGCCAATAAAAATACAAAACCCCCAAGTAGAAAGATCATTACGACGGTATTAACTGTCCCGCATGCTACAGCGAGATGGATTTGAACATGATCGGAGGAACAATGTACAAAAGGTGCAGTGGTTGCCATCGGAGTAGCATGATAATGAGTTGATTATATTTATAAGGGATGATCGAAGGTCCGAGGCCTTCCCCATAAAAAAACAAACTCAAACAGCCCCAGCAGTGCAAAGTGGTTATGCTGGGTGACCAGTCAGTAGGGAAAAGCTCCATTATCAATCGCTACATCAAGAATGAGTTCGATAACGTTCATAATGTATGAGGAGGGTTATGCAGCCAACGATAGGCATCGATTTCCTGTCGAGGAGCATCACAGTAGGTGGTACTACTATTAGGCTGCAACTGTGGGATACTGCTGGACAGTAGCGGTTCAGAAGCCTCATTCCTGGGTACCTGAAGAATGCAATGGCTGCACTGATCGTGTTCGACATTACCAGTACTTCCTACTTTATGTAGATCTCAACTCATTTTAGCAGGTTGGTGTGTGGATCGATATGGTACGAGAAGTACGTGGAAATGAAGCCACATTGTATCTGATTGCCAACAAATCTGATCAAACGGATAGTAGGGTGGTCAAAACTGAGCAGCTGGCTGAATACGCCAATCGATAGAATTTGAAGTACTTCGAGGTATCGGCAAAGGAGGGCAAGGGTATCCAATAGATGTTCCTCGATGTATGTGCAGACCTCGCCAATATGCAGGCAGTCTAACGGAAGCTCAGTCACGTTTTGAAGCCCAGCCTCGATGCTGATCTCCAGGATCGATAGGGATGCTGTTGATACCAATGCATTATTGCTAGTTGTTCTGGTTCGTTTAATTTCCAATTTTGGGTTAATATGGAGTGTAAACAATTTCTATTGATACTATTCCATGATAGAGTTCAAAAAACGCGTATTGGAGCTGGAGAAACAAAATAGGGAGGAGTGGATGGCCTGGCTAAAGAGGCTGCTGAGGAACTATCCTAGACTGTCAATAAGGCATTCGACTCCCATCTAAACACAGGACCCCCAGGGCAAAGTTATTGAGGATCTTAAACACTTCATTCATGTGATTAGTCAGCGACTACCGGATAAAAGTTACTCACCTGATATCGACCGCTTTTTGAGGGAGTTTTCTATTCAAAGAAAAACACTATCGAAATGCAGAACTTTGTAACACAAATAAAGGTACATACTGCACCGTCTGTCCAAAGCTGCCGATGAGCATGTTAGAACGCTTAAGATAATACATAAGTCGAAGAGTTTGTAGCCGACTCAAAGACTTCGTTAGAATGGAGATACTTTCGATTGGTTTAAGGTCGACTCTAAGTATGAATACCTACAGCCAACAGTTAAGCAAGTATTGGTCAAGAGTGTGTATGAACCAGATAGGCCTCTTTCCAGTCGATTGGTAGATAATCAGGTGGGTTTCGATGAGTAGTGGGATTAAGAGAAATAGTTGAGGCTAAAGTAGAAGGTAATGCAGCTGAAAGAGCTGTTCAAGGGTTAATAGGCTAAAATGGGTCGTACCAAATCGATCAGTGACTGCTAGTTTAATAACGTAGCTTCCGAACAGTTTTCCCACAAACTGCTTGAATGCAAACCAGTGGAAAGGAACAGACTGTTATCAAAGTATTTGGAGAATCAGGAGGGTCTGAAGATGGAGTAGATAAGGTACATTCTAGATACCAGTCCTTTCTTGAGTCGGACAGTAGACAAAGATTACGTAAGGAGGGCAGTAAGTAAGTATAGTAAGGGGGATATCGATAAGATCTAGTTGGAGATAGCAGATCAGGTGCTGAAGAAGTTTAACTAAACCAAAAAACTCATCAAGGACAAGAGAAATGAGTGGAAACGCAAGAAGATAGTGGAGACTGTGAGTAGAATTAAAAGGTATTAGAAAAGTCGGTAGGCTCAGAAATAGAACTAGGAGATGAGGATGGTACTCAAAAAACATAGACAGGCGGTAGAGAAGTCGATGAAAAATAATGAAACCCCACCGGCAGTTAAATGCGATACTAAGAAGTAGGGAGAGGTTCGGTGCAGCAAATGGCCTGTAAGCGTCAGTCATGCCCACCAACAGAGCGCAGTCTTCTGTAGCTGTGAGAACTACTCTATCGTAATGCCTAGTTTATTCAGATGAACACCCTCGAAAAGAAATATATAAACCATGTTAAAAACGGAATAGATAGAAACCCTAACAGAAAATTGTCTCTCAGTAACTTTAGACAGATGTATACGGGAGGAAACGTAGCTTGTGACCCCAAAGTCCTGGATCAGCATAGAGAGATCTTGAGAACTTAACTGGTAGCCCATCAGAGGCATAGTGAGCTTGCCTATTAGCTGATTTCTCATCACTATTCTAAAAGAAATACTAGTTAGAAGTCACTCCACACTCAACAGAATGAACATACTTTCAACGCTGTTAAATCACCTCGATAGATAGATGCTAAGAAGAGACTGATCAACGCTATAAATCACAACCAGGCTCAGACTGTCAAATGCCTGCTCAAGACCATACCTCCCTAGGATTTATAAACCAGAGATAGTGAGGGCAACTCCCCCCTGTATTATGCTGTCAGAAATCGGAACATCTAAATTGTTGAGATGCTATTGTAGGCAGGAGCTAACCTAGACACTAAATGCAGCAAAGGATAGACTCCTTTCCAAATAGCCTGTAAGTGTGCTCCTACAGAGTTGATGAAGTTAGTGATGAAGTACTCGACGTCATAGGTTTTGAACTCCAAACACAACCTAAATAAAGGGTCAATCGTATTGATAACTGAAGGTAATATTGCTACAGCTAAGAGTATAAGTGTGAAGAATTTGTGCAGTAGGAGATCTTCCAAATCTAGAATATGATTTTGTATTATAATCGTTCAACAATTATTGAAGGCCATGTAATCAACACTATCAGATGTTGGGATTTGGTTAGGTAATTACAGCTTATCTTTGCCTGCTATTTGAGGGTTGATACTGAAGATGCACGAATACTTGGAGATCCGGCGATTAAAAGTAGTTTGTATGTCTGCCATAAAGCTCTGAAAGTATGGGTCAATCATCAGGAGTAATAAATTAAGGTGCTAATATAAATTAAAGGTTTTGAGGTTTGTTGCTGGTCTTTAGGCTCATTAAACCTCCTCGTTAGGTCCTCAATCTAAAGAATCATGTGTTGATGCTCAGCTATTCAGGACAACCAGATAGTTAATGGAAGGTCCTACCTAACTTTGTACTATGGAGAGATGATTTAATAGGATGATGATCGTATTCAACGATGGATGACGTAATACATTACAATCGACAGGGACTAAGCTTAGCTGCAGAAAGACTTTAAACACGGTGGTATTCCATTATCAAAACACTCATTCCTCTACGATTGTTTAAAAGCGTTCTATCATAGAGCGGTTTCCCAACAATCACTTGAAATTTCTGATAGACAAATTAAGACTCCGTCATAAAATACGAACACATTGATTATAATCCCACATTTGTAGAATAATCTCATTATGACATATAAGCTGATCGAATTTCGACAGATTATTATTTAAATTAAATGATAGGCCAACAAACCATCTCTACAGTTACTCACTTTGAGGAATACAACACCTGCCTCAGTCAAGTCAAATTATAGGAATGGGCGGCTCCTTCTGTGAATTATTAAATTAAGGAGGAAAATCAAGTGTTTTTGAAAGTTGAAGCAGCCACGATCCCCTTAATTTCAGATGTGAAGGTTCAAGAAAGTGGCTAGCCAGAGCAGTAGTAATTTACTCCTCGTAGGCAAGCTAGCCAAGTCAAGAATGCACCTAATATATTGCTGAA
>JAOXNN020225614.1:0-13815 GCA_028571205.2 Hydropsyche betteni
AAGTATAAAAATTCTGAAGTTAAAAATCAGGCTATATAATACAATATAAGGTGAGATTAGGTCATTCCGTGATAGTTTGAGGTTGTTTAAGTTAAAGTTTTTTTTTTTAATAATAACATCGTGTTTTCGAGAATTATTCTAATAGAACTTTACCAGTAAATTCTCAAATTAATGCTATCGTAATTTATTGATAACCATCTACGTGCGATGCTACATTAGTTATGAACCATGTTTTTCGACGGTTTTTGGTTTTTCGGTCATGCGGAGCTCACTCACAATTCAGGTGAATAAAACATAGCTGTCAATCTGAATTAAAAATTTGTATGTACTATCAATAAATAGAATTAAAATATATGTAAAATTGTATAGTATTTATCTATTAAAATATCATGAAATGAGAAATCACACGAAATAGATAAATATGTATAACATCCAAATAATGGTTCGATGAAAAATAATCTAGATGCTATATTAAAGTATTTTTTTTTTAAATCTTTTTATATTAGAAAACAAAATGATGAAAAACGAGCACTTGATATCTCGAGAGTACCCAAGTTTCCCCTACATTTAAGTTGGATCAATATTTTGCCGAAATGCAACAGTTATATAAATATATTTAATGGTACGACCTATTTTCTATAAGCTTTAATGCATTATACTAGCAACACAACACGGAAAAGATGATATCTACGAAAAGGCCACAAAACTATGTAAAATGAAATATTTGTAGTATATTTTGCTATAAACATAATTTTTTAGCTGTACAAGTTTAGAATATCATGTATAATTGATACTCAGATATGTCTTTAGAAGATGTAAATTCAACGATTTCTCGATCACTCTCTGGTGAATTTCATATTTTTGAATACTGTTAAAAAATATGCTTTTGATATACGAGAATGGCACATTTCCAATTTGTCAGTTTTCGTAAAGAAGTCGATACAAACATGTCAAAGTTTTTTTTTGAATCGGAGTTTTCCGTTCATTTTTTTTGTTATATTTTTAATACATATTCTCCACGTCGCCACTTTGTGATCATATAAAAAAAAATATATCACGAAAAATTCCATCCTATTTGATCAAAATAGAAATAAACTTTAATCAAAAATTGAATAATATTATTGTATATTTGATGCGTTACAAATTTTTAGAGTAATTTTCTTAAAAATTTTCAATAAATTCACAGCTCATGCATTCGATCTATATTTTAAAGAGCTCCACAAAACACTAGACGTCATTCTTAGAGAATAATGAGTGCAAGTGTATTTTGGCGAAACTTTATTTACTCCTTTTTTGTTTATATTTGCTGGCGCTTCAATTGAATCTGAATTTCTATTTTCAGCACCAAAACCGCAAAAGCAAAGTATGCAATATCGTCTGATTTCCAAAACGTTGGTTTGATTTAAAATCCTCATGCAACGTTATTAATTCTTGATAATAATGCACGAAGAAACTTAGTTGATGGGAATCTTACTGTGATATTGCGTTCCCTCCAATTTCAAATGACTGCAATTTATGAAAGGAAGTTGAGCAATTTCTAGTCTCGCAAAATGTAATATGATATGTCGTTTTGAAACATACACGACTTATGAAAGTTCAAATCGGAGGTACTTATTGTTTTCGATAATATACTGCCAATCGAAATAATTAATTAATTCATAAATCAATTAATCAAATTGAAAAATACAAGTATCCAAATAATCTTGATGAAATATTATTCAATTTTATTTAGGAAACAATTTTCTGATTAGATTGTATTTCGAAATTTATTTTAATATGCTTATTTTGAAATAAGCAGGAAAAACCCCGTGGGAAATGACAAGAAACGTACACTTCTGGGTCGAGAACGAAATGAAACTATCGGGCTAAAAATACACGCATGTAATATTCTTTGAATACTCCGTCTAAAACTCTTTGCGTATGAACGTAAGGCTTTGCCTTTGAAAAAATTGTAAGTGGAAAGATATTGAATGTTCATATTTTTAAAGACCACTCAGCGAAATATTTCAATTTTCCTATTTGCATGTATGTATCTGAGTATTATAATATAATCATTGAAAACCTTTTTCAATTTTAAGAAGATTGAATATCAGACTCGACAAATGAAAAATTTTATAAAAATTTTATGAACTTCAATTTCTAAATCTTGAAACTAACGATGTTTATAAGTTCGTTAATTTTAAAAGCATGAAAATGAAATCTTTTTTTATGCGAAATTCTGTAATACGAAATATGGAAAATTTCAACAAATAAATAGTGATTCAAAAGTATGAAAAACTTTTATAAAAAAACGATCGATCTTTACTTTTGTGAAAGTAATGACTGTTTAAAAGAAAACATGAAATTCCGGTTGTGAATTACAGTTTTTTTAACTCTATTGTGGGGTGAAAAATATAAAGTATACAAAAAAAATCATCGGAAAAACGGGCTCATGATAGTGGTGTTTATCCGTGATAAAAAGCTTGTTCATTATGTTTCATTTAGGTACAAAAATGTTTTAATATTTAAATAAGTTCGATATAATTCAAGTTTTTCATATAAAATCTTCATACTGTCTTGAAATATTATATGCTCAAGTATTTACACACAAAAGCAAACTTAAAGAAGAATGAAATAGTGAAAAGATGAAGGTTTAATAAATTTTCATAGAGATTCATTTTTAACGAGAAATTTTTTATTGTTATTGTGTACACAAATTGTGATATAAAATGACATGTATATATGAAAAATGGAATTTCTCAAAAATAATTTTACACGTAAATTGAAAGAAAATTTATCCGCCTCCTTTAAAAATAATATTCAAATATTGTACAGAGGCTTTGTGCATGCAAAATTTCATCATCGGTTGAAGCAGGCGCACACATATAATATTTACGCTCATACTATTTATTATATGGATCAATATTTCAATCTCAACGCCCATATCAATGTATAACAATTTCCGGAACATATATGAACATAATAAAGTCTCCCATTTTCAGACTTAACTGATAATTTTTTTTATATCATATTTAATCAATCGCTCATGTATCAAAATATTATAATTCGCCCTACCAAATACCTACATTCGCCCATCGTCGAATTCGACACAATATTAATAAAAATTTTCGACACTCAAATAGACTGAATTGACAAATTATAATAACACTAATAGCAATACACGAAAATGATCCCTCTGTTAAGTGAGACATAAAATATTATACCATAGCGCATGCGAGCGATTCATTTCCGTTGGAGTGCTGAACTATGGGTGGGAACCGTTCACCTGATTCGGCCCTGGCCTGCATCCCTTTTCCCGGGCCAGGGGAAACATATAGTGGAGTGAGCCTCCCAGACATATGTGGGCGGGAAAGGCACCTGCTTTGCAATAGCTTAGCAACCCAGTATATTACATGTACCGCGATTGTAAAAATTATGCTATAATAATATCGTGTGTGATGTATAAGGTTTCTGATTATACGAGATGGATGTTCCGGATTTAGTTGTTATCAATGTAAAAATTTATAGGTTGTATCAATAGTTGACGTGTATGTGAAAGGGTAAAATCTAATCATTTTTTTTTTAATTTTCGAGAGAAATAAAATCATTGTATTTTAATTAAGCCTTTGAAAGAATTCGTTTTTGATTGTTTCAACGTTATTTTCAAATCGTATATACACAATTCGCATGAACGGAAATGTAAGTATTAAAATTTCCATTCGAAAATTGTGAAACACAAATACTTCGTTTTTCATATACTTACAAAATGATAGGGTGGAGCTTGGACGCAGACAGGAATCGTGTACTGAATAAAATGAGTGAATAATCCCCGAAGGTGGGTGTTTGTCATGTATGGTGATATTTCAATAACTCTATTTTGTATATTTCGAAACGTATAAAAGCTCAGATGTAGATAATACAATCACAATGCTTTCGAACGATTCTAAACTTTAAGCTTACTGCTACAAGTTTCTATTGCTAAAAGCTTATATGAAAATGTATTCTTGTTCTTTTAATATATATATTAATAATATTAATATATATTTCATATTCAAAATGAATCGATATAAAAAAAAAACAAGTGAGAAGATACAATTTAGCTAAATTCATACCAATGAGTATCAAAAACTTTTTTTTTTATCGCGAAAACTCTTCCAATCGTCGATTAAAAAAAAATCGTATTCTGCAATATTTATAGGACGGATATTCATATTAACGCACATTATTTATCACCCAAGTTGACAATGTCCCGAAATATAACCGACAAAACGATTAAACTCTATAGGAAAATATCAAAAGGGAAAATCCGGTCGCGTCTTTGTTCTGCAAGATCGGTTTAAGGACGGGCGTTGGGGGAAAGTTCCCGCAACAGGTGCTATTCAAAGTCCTAAATCACATTACCATATACTTCTTAATAATGCACGATCCCCTCAACGTGTTGAGGCAGGGGATGGGAATTTCTACTTTTTATCGTTTATGGTGTTCAAATGGGAAAATTCACGTTGTCCGAGGTCGTGAAAGTGTGAGCGGTTTGTTTTTATGGTGGTTCGTATTGAATGTTGGTGGTTTTTCAGTGATGTGGTACGAATTAGTTAATATTAGTGAGTAGAATAGAATTGTGATCAAGAAAACATAAATTGCTATAAAAATGGTCTTGAAATTTGATTATCAAAAGAAGAAGGGAATTTTCTCGTTAAATTTTACCCAGGACAAGGCAAGCTCGTAACAATTGTGTTAGAAAGATGTTTTTTGTGACGCGGAAGGTACATTTTCAAAGATAAAATATAATGCATTCATGTACAAAGATAATGAAAATTATAGTAAATTGTGAATATTTAATGAGTAGTCCTTTTACAATATTTTAATGATCTACTTAACAACAATTTGAAAAACGATCCTCTTTATACCGTTTGAACCCGAGTGAAGACATCTACAGAACCGCTATAGAAACTGTCTCGAAGAAACTTATATATTTTCACTACTGAAAATGTAAAAAAAATTATTAATATGATCAAATAAGCTGCCGACGGAAGCAGATTCGGAAACGAATAGCCTGTATTTATGATGCAATCGCAAAACGTCTCGTAAATCGTCAAATTTCAAAAATTCATAAGATTTATTTTCTATAACGATTTTAACTGCGGAAAAAATAATAGGTATAATATCCACCTAGGGATAGATTTATTATAGGTGTAGTAAATATAAACTGAGAGATTTATAAAATACTCGGAAATGGGACGTCCCAATCCGTTGCTAGGTTACCGTTGCATACATATATGCACCAATTGCAGATCCAGCATGCGCAATAACATGTTACATCAGCACTTCATAATATTTGCGAAAATTTATTAAATATTTTATTAAATTTAGATTATTACGAAATTTTTTCACAAACGTATATGTATTCTCGTACTTATTTAAATTGTGGGTTAAATTAATAATGTCCATTTAAAGAAAAACATTATTTCAATTTTCATTATCCGATTTTGATTTTGAAATACAAGAAAAAATCTAAAAATAATTATACAGTATATGTAAATTTATATTCGAGTTCTCATACGTTCAATATTGAACGGGAAAGAAATATTACGTCTTAATTTAATTTCTGGAATGATCAAGGAATAGTTTGTTTAGATTCTCCATTTGATTGTATTTGTAGATAATTTAATTAAAATTAACGAAAATCTTTAAGTTGATGTCCGTATTCAACGTGAAAAAATAAATATATCTATGTGAAGATTCGGTACTAGAAGACTTTAAAAATGAAAGACCGATATTCAAAAAAATATGCAACAGGTCACCACTGTAAGTTGAGTCTTGTATTGTGTCAACATCTTGAAAAATCTGAAATTCTTCAAGCGATACGAAAGATTTAGATATGAAAG
Organism: Hydropsyche betteni; assembly: GCA_028571205.2. NCBI lineage: Eukaryota > Metazoa > Arthropoda > Insecta > Trichoptera > Hydropsychidae > Hydropsyche > Hydropsyche betteni. The sequence goes on from JAOXNN020225614.1 coordinate 5,865, forward strand.
GGAAGTAAAACATGAATCCAGAAGTAGAGAACCAAGTTCAAAACTGTTACAAATAAATAAAATGATGCACTTGTTGAATGGGGGAAAACGGTTGAGTTACCAAGCAAGAATATCTTACTTATTTATTCGAACTAGTTGAAACGCAAAAATTTTTGATATTGAAAACCAGCGTTCCGTGGAAAGTGAATAAACAAAAAATTTCATATTTTAATAGTAAGTGATAAGTAATAATTTCATTAATGTAATACATATGTGTGTGTGATTAATTTTCTGCCTCGTATGAATTTTGGGATTATATAAATCATATTTATTATATATTAATAGTTAAACCCCCATAAAATAGACTATAGCGAAAATGAGTTCAAACTCAAGTTCTCAAGAAACTTAACGACTTAATTGAAACAAAACGTACAAATTGTCATTGAATGAATTCGATCAATTAGTGTAAAAACATAGCGTTCCAGCTTTTTTACTTTTTTAAATTCTAGCAAAACAGTTAAAACATTCTATTGACATTTCAGAATTTAAAAAGCATTATACATTTACACGAAAATTATTTTTGAAAAGATGAATTTATAAAATATACGTTTTTTAACAAGTATGTATATTTGTACAATCGAAGTATCATTGAAGTGTTTAATTAACTGAAAATTGCTAAAGTCATGGATGAATACACGTTATTGTATGCAAACAGTGGAGTTTATACAGAATTAATTACTTTTGGAATTTGTCTTATGCATTTCCACAAATGCTTTTATTATTTTTGGGTTTACATTATAATTCAGCTGTGACAGATTTCTATTCAAAGGGGTGTTCGGTTTGTAATTATCTACCTATTAATTGTTATAGTTTAATATTTTAATTTTAAGGAAATCCATTATTTGTTTAAATAAAATTTTATATAGAATTTACAAAAACGCAAAGAACAAAAACAAGTACACAAACGAATAAATTGCAAGCAAAATATATTAAACAGATATTTTAGTTTCATGTGAAGAAATACAGAAAAAATTGATGAAATTGTTAGACTTATATTCGGATGAATTTATCCAATAATAAAGACTTGTAAATTAATCTAAATTTAATCTTTATTTAATTTAATCATTCAATACAAATAATGTGTAAAAAAAAACAAATACACATACATAAAAATTGAATTTATTTAAACAATCTTTAAATAAACTAATTTGATAGATGAACCCCATTTACTAATGAAAACACCGCTCATATGTAATACAATACAAATAAGTTTTTCGGAACTTTTTCAACTATGAAACTTCTGAGTGAAACTCTATTTTCGCCACAAGTATTTCATTCCGCCCAAAATTTTCCAACCAAATTAAGAAGCGGCACTTTTGTACGTAATTTAATTTTCCCGATATAACAAAAAAATGAGTAACCAAACAAAACCATTGATTTTGTTTTCAAAAATATTTTTTAATGGTGGAATCGTTTTCCATTATTTATTACAAGTTTTGAAAAATCGTCTATAATTAAACAAAATATTTTGTATTTTACTTATGTGTAATAGAAATTTTGCCGTTTTAACAATAACAATGAATTTTAATTGTAATAAATTAATTTACTAATTTTATTGAAAAAGTTCTCTTATGAAAAAGGAAACTATTTACGGGACTTATTTTTCAGATGCTGTTAATTTGAGTAATAATCCTTTGGATAATATTATAATTCCTATTATATTTAAAAAACAATAATGTTAAAACTGTAAAGGCTAATTTTTTGTCGGGTTTCCTAAATTTACGTTGAATTTTCAAAATTTCCAATTAATTGTGTCACACACAGTGGCGGTTGATAAAATTGCAACACCTCAAAAAATAAACGATTTTTTCAAATTTTGACCAGTTTTCAATTCAAATTCTAGTCAAAACTCTATCAAATAACAGATATTATATATTGATTCAAAAAATTATCTCTGTATAGTAATTAAGCAATCTTTTTACAATTATGTGAAAAAATTACACACCTTCGAAAAAAAAAAATCGAAAAATTTTCTCTAAAATAATATAAATAATGGACTTAAATAATATTAAGTGACATTTGTCACTTTTGAAAATATTAAAAAAAAACAGTTTACCTGCATTTAAATACAAATAAAACTAGAAACAACCCGACATACTGTCATCTTTCGAAAAAACATAGAATCATTTATCAGTACCAAACAAAACAAACGCAATTTTTTTAATTTTGGCGCTTAACATTATTTACCACCGATCCCCTCAAACACGAAAATTCCCAAAAAAAAAAAATTCCACAATTTCCCAAAAAACAAAACCGACACAACTCCCACATCGAAACAATCAAAATCAACATCCGAGTGACACGACCCCCCGTTTAAGAAACGATGGTCCCGCCCCCGACGTGGGAGGGACACGTAACAGGTGTGGTGATAACAGCGTGACATTGACCCTGAACCACCATGTGGCCAAGTTCAAAATAAGGTACTTAAGGCCGCGAGTGCATCGGATGCACACGCAGCCGGTGCACGTCCGGAGAGCGACGCGTGTCCCGGCGTCCCGCGGGACTCGGAAAATTCGAACGCTTTTCCGGATTTTCCGCTACCGGTGAACTACCGCGGACATATTCGAAGGCAAAGGGCCTTTTTAATGCGGAATTTCGGTTTTTCGGCGGTGTGATTTTTGACGGTTCGGGACTTGGTGAAAATTCGGGTTTCCGTCGAAGGCGCGAGTTCGGATCCGAAACGCGATTTCGAAATTTTTCAAGTGTTTTAATTATCGGTGGTGCATTTGTGCGGTTTTTTACGTGATTTGACATATTTAATTTCGTCGTTTTCGAAATTTCGCGGAGTGAAAATTTCGATTTTGGGTGATCGGAAAAAAATCGCGCGAGTGTTTAAATGAAAGTGACTAATATATATGATGATTTGCGACGGGTTAAAATAAATTGTGGACATTTTATAAAATAAAATTTGTGAATTAATTCGGTTTTTTCGATTCGAGTTTCCGTCGGAGGCGCGAGTTCGGGTTCGAAATGCGATTTTGAAAATTTTCAAGTGTTTTAATTATCGGTGGTGCATTGTGTGTTTTTTTGCGTGATTTGACATATTTAATTTCGTCGTTTTTGAAATTTCGCGGAGTGAAAATTTCGATTTTGGGTGATCGGAAAAAAATCGCGCGAGTGTTTAAATGAAAGTGGATAAATTATACGATGATTTGCGACGCGTTAAAATAAATTGTGGCGATTTGATAAAATAAAATTTGTGAATTAATTCGGTTTTTTCTAATCGAGTTCCCGTCGGTGGCGCGAGTTCGGATTCGAAATGCGATTTCGAAATTTTTTAACGGTGTTTCGATTATCGGTGGTGCATTTGTGCGGTTTTTTGCGTGATTTGATATATTTAATTTTGTCGTTTTCGAAATTTTTCAAAGTGAAAATTTTGATTTTGGGTGATCGAAAAAATATCGCGCGAGTGATTAAATGAAATTGAATAAAAATTCGATGATTTTTTTCGGGTTAAAATGAATTGTGGCGATTTGATATATTCGAAATAAAATAAAATTTCATAATTTGCGAATTAATTTGCTTTTATTCGGGTTTCCGTCGGAGGCGCGAGTTCGGATTCGATGCGCGATTTGAAAATTTTTCAACGGTGATTCGATTGTCGGTGGTGCGTTTGTGCGTTTTTTTTTTTGCGTGATTTGATTCTTTGAAGTTTTTCGTTTCGAAATTTCGCGGAGTGAAAATTTTGATTTTTAATGATCGAAATAATATCGCGCGAGTGGTTAAATGAAAGTGGAAAAAAATATTTGATGATTTGCTTCGGGTCGTCGGCAAAAAAAATTGTGGTGATTCGATAAAATAAAATTTTAATATTTGCGAATTAATTTGATTTTTTTACAGTTTCGACGTGTGAAAAATTATTTCAAAGTTTAGAATTTTGAATTATCGTTCAATGAAAATTTTTGACGCAGTTTAGTGTTGCTATTTTCGAAGTTGTGAAGTATCGCAAAACAAGCAAAGAACTTTCGCTCAGAACATGTAAGTGTAATTTAATGTATTAAATATTTTTCGCTCTTTTCGAATTCTGAATTATTCTTTCGTGAAAATATTGTCCGCAACTTGTTACTTTCGAAATAAAATAAAATGTAAATATTTTGCTATTTTCGTAGTTTTGATGTATCACAAAACAAAGAACTTTAACTTGGAACACTATTACGTGTGTAATTTAACGAATTCATCAAATAATATTCATCCTTTTCTAGTTTTGAATTATTCTTCCGCAATAATATGAACTGCAATTCAATACATTTAAAATAATATCATATTTTAATAATTGTGAAATATTCTGCTATTTGCTATTTTCGTAGTTATAACGAATCGGAAAAAAAGAAATTAAACTCTGAATATCTAAAATATTATTATGCAAGTGATTTGAAAAATTTATGAAATATTTATTTGTTTCTTTTGAACGATTTTTCACTGAAAATTTTTTCCGCGATTTGATACTTTCAAAAGAAAAGCAAATTCGAATATTTGCTTATTATTTTGCTATTTTCGTAGTTTTGTATTATCGTTAAACAAAGAAAGAACTTTAACTTTTAACATTCGAAACATTATCACGCCAATAATTCGATGAAATATTTATTTGTTCTTTTTGAATTCTGAATTATTGTACCTTCAATAATTTTCTGATTTCATATTTGAAAGTTTGTGAGTTGTTTAACATTTTCGTTGTTTTTTGCGAAACAAAAAAGTTTAACTATTAAATCATTCGACACTAAATACATTTGCATTTTTTTTAAAAATTCACATTAATTATCACATTAAAATCGACTGATTGTTTTCCACGATAAGAAGAAACAAAAAATATTTTTCTAGGTGTTCAATTTCTTATTTTATTTTGTCAATCTCATTTATATATTGAGATAATTTTAAATATCCGCCTTCTTAATTAGAAGTTTTGCCGATTGTTTTTAATTTAATTAACAGTTCTTCATTAAAGTTTAAGTGTAACAAAGTTTAACAACACGAAAAAATAATTTGAAATTGGTTGTCAAATAATTTCACAATAACGACTAAATTTGAATATAATTAACTGATCAATATTTACTAAATTTTCAGCAGAAATATCACATAAAATAATATTGACTTATTATAATACGAAATTAATAAAAACAATCGAACATTTTGCTTAAAATAATAGTTATTTAGAAGTTAAGAATTGTTTTAAGCTGCATGAGCGTATAATTAAATCGTAACTAATTATATTAATTTGAAAAAATTAAATTCATTTCAGTCAACATTATTAAGTCTTCGCACAATTTTTTTGACGCGATTCTTTTATGATTTATTTTATAAAAACTTCTGCCATAAACATCACCATCAAAAAACTAGAACTATTATATAATATTATGTAATTGAATTGCGCGAATAGATTTTTGTGAAAATGCTTTATTAACGCTTTATTCTGACTTAATGACGCAAATTGCCTTATATTGAATATTTGATTCTTGATAACGTAATTAAAATTACTTTTCTGAATGGAAAGTTTCATAATGATGCGATTTGATTTTGACACACAGCGTTTAAATATTTTTCATCATATATTTATTAATTACTTAATGCTTTGTATATTGTTTTGAAATAATAGTGACATTTTTGTTAAAAAAAAGGAGATTAATGAATTTATAATAGTACAAGACGTTCAAAACTTTGTCCGCATTGTATGTAATGATAAAAACTGTATTACGGGTTTATTTGTTGAATATAAACTTACATACAATGTAAATTTATTTTAGAGTAAATCCAATTATCGATTACTTAATCACAACATCACAGGAGGGCTAACATTCATAATATTCTATGAAACAAGCGCACAAGGGGTATCACTTTACTATAACATGTTACTTAGTAGATATAACTTGGCGTGTTCTTTTTACACATGGACTTTTTTACTGTATTATCGATTACAGTTGCGAAGTTTTAACAATGAAAACAAACATAAGACTTCAATTATAATATAAACCTGTCAACTTTCGTGGTGTTATTAGAGTTCCCGTTTCAGATGCGCTACTTATATTAGAAAGAATACGTTTTAATACAATATATTATATTTGAAATTTAGCACTTCTTAATAAAACCGTACAGTGTTCGTGGTTTTTTTTTCGCAAGTCGTAAATGATTTGAATATGTGAACCAAGTCATAATACTGATCGACAATATTGTTTTCAATAAAACATTTAAAATTCCTTTATACACTCGAGAGTCTGTATGAATTCGACCATTCGAGAAAAGAGAAAATCTTACAAAAGGCTGTATGACATCGCAGGAAGAATCGAGGTGATATTCTTCAATTGTCATGTACTTTTCTTATTGTACTCGAAATACTCGTGTTTGTGCAGGAGGCACTTCAAACCTCTCACACTATACAGGGATGAATCTCCATCTCTAACGTACATGTTGAAAAAATTTGATACATTTTTCTATCATATAATTAAACAAGTACTCCAAGATCATAAACGCATATATAATTGATAAAATTAAACAGTAATTTCTTTGGACTGGCATTCCCTAAACTTTTTTATGGAGGGAAATTTTATGAATGTTGAAATTTTAACTTAGTTTTGTATAATACTATCCGTAGGGCTTTTAATCATTTTAGATTGATATCCATCTTGTAAACGTTTGACGAAATACATACTATATTTATTTATTGCGGAAAACCATTGTTTTGCAGAACATTTTTTGGGAAACACCGCTCTAGATTATATAAAGAAACGCGATCATCTTAAGCAGAAGAATAGTTTTAATTTTTACACCTTTTGATCTAAGCGCATTCCAGGCCCATCCGCAGGGAAAAAGTGAACCCCGTTACAAGCGACGGTAAAGTTTTCGAAGATTCAATAAAACTTTCAAATTATAAAATCAATCTTTAAAAGTAAGCTTGTTTTTTTCCGTAACTGGGAATCCCAAATTTATTACCATTTGTCATTTTTCAGTATTACCGCGATTTTTTTTTTCTTTTTGAATGAAAGTAAGCGTGAAAATCTATCAAAATAATGAATTCGTTCTGAATTGAATATGAATAAGTCCATTTTTTGAAATTTTAGTCTGTTTTTTTGTCGGTGTTTACTTTTTGGAAATTCTACATAATAGTGTCTAAAATATTATGAAATATCTCGATTTTTGATCAACGGACTTGCATTGTCTTATTGAATAACTCACATATGTATTTTTTTATGTGTCCGCTAATTGACCCAAAGAACTTTGTATTACCCACAATCGCTGTTCGTTAGTCTTGCTAAAACTAAGCTGACCATACGTCCCGTTTTTGCCGTGTCTTGCATTTGTCCCGTCGTTTTCGCATATATAAGATCTGTCGTCAACAAACGATAGATCTTCGACTTTAAATACTGGATTTTTTTTAAAATAGCACCCGTTGTTCCCGTTATCTTCACGCGTTCTGCACACACCGGTGTACCGATTGTAATTACTGTTACAACCAATACGCGGCGTGGCGTCGTAATTTTCTATACAAAATAACTTATATTATTTTCCTTTCTAAACCATCTATTAAGCCAAGCGGCCATTGGCGATTGAGTCGCGCGCTCGGAAATGGAACATATTGTTTTGGGTTGAAATGCGTGCAATATGCGCGTATTTTAAACCAAAACAATTTGTTCCATTTCTGACCGCGCGCGACTCAATCGCCAGTGGCCGCCTGACCTTAACCCAGGCGCCCACTTGCGATTTTGCGATGCGCGATCGTTTAGTCGCAAAAATGGAACGCATTGTTTTAGGTTGAAGTGCGCCCGTATACCATATGGCCAGGCGCCCACAGGCGATTAGTTGCGGCGCGATTTATAATGGAGTACATTGTATTGGGTTGAAGCGCGCCCATAAACCATATGGGCGCACTTCAACCTAAAACAATGTGTTCCATTATAAATCGCGCCGCGACTAATCGCCTGTG
>JAOXNN020225657.1:0-13808 GCA_028571205.2 Hydropsyche betteni
TTTTCATATTTTATCGTTTTCCATTTCTTAACAAAACCATACGCGATGTTATTAACATCGGGCCTATATACTAGTATTAAATAATAACAAATCTAAAATATTACAAAACTTGTTCCTTCAACATATTTTCCATTAGAATACAAAAATTATTAACTATAGTTGGAAAATCCAGACGCGGATGCAAAAGACTGGCGCCAGGACGACTATCCTCACATCCCTTTTTCTATTTTCCTGCACAGAACGGAATCAAGCGTTTCCCATTCCGGGCGAAGGAGGCTTTTTTTGCTTTGAAAACATCTCCTTCCATCTTCCTCATTCCATTTCCCCTGAACGCTCCGCCAACGAATGTGCGCGCGAATCTCGTACGCGACAAAATGGTCGACTTTTTGCAAAATGGCGGCTGTCGTTTCGCAGTTTTTTTTTCGCGCATAAAACTATTTTAATCCATGAATGTATGTGAGTTAGTTTAATTTAAGCGTATTGCGTAAATTTTAGATATAATTGATTTAAGATTTAGGTGACGATATATTTCGATTTACTTTCTCATTTTTGGGGTTTTGTTGCCGATGGGGTAGATGGAGGGTTGTTTAGGGTAGTTTGTCAGTTGGCAACGGGGCGCAAACATTCCCATGGCATTTGTTGCGAAAACAACTTAACTGCTTCGTCGTTGGGGTGATTTTTCGACAGAAATGAATGTATCGAAGAGTTACTACACCCTTCGTAAAAAACAAATTTAATTGAACGATCTTATGAATAGAAATGGTGATGTTTAATAATTAAATATAATTTTTTTCAATAAATATATTTACATCGATTATCACATGTCATATAAACTAAAATTATGCTCTCACAGAACTGAGTCTTTGTATAATAATGCAGAGGATGCTTTTGATACGAGAGGATATTTTATAATTCAAGAAAAATACAAATATGTATCAGTTTCCTAAAAGACTGGTGACTTCAGCTGGTGCAGTAACATATCTAATTCGTTTAGATTCTAATATAGCGTTTTTTTTTTTTTACAAAACTCTCTTTGGTACTTTCAGTGGCATCCTCCGTGGTACCTTCTGAAGTGCTTTCAGTGATACCTTCTGTGGTATCTTCTGTGGTAACTTCTGTAGTATCTTCTATAGTGCTTTCAGTGATACCTTCTGTGGTACCTTCTGTGTTATCTTCTGTGGTACCTTCTGTGGTACCTTCAGTAGTACCTTCTGTAGTGCTTTCAGTGATACCTTCTGTGGTATCTTCTGTGGTATCTTCTGTAGTACCTTCTGTGGTACCTTCTGTGGTACCTTCTGTGGTACTTTCTGTGGTACCTTCTGTAGTGCTTTCAGTGATACTTTCAGTGGTGCTTTCAGTGACATCCTCCGTGGTACCTTCTGTAGTACTTTCAGTGGTGCTTTCAGTGACATCCTCCGTGGTACCTTCTGTAGTACTTTCAGTGGTGCTTTCGGTGATGCTTTCAGTGGTGCTTTCAGTGGTACTTTCAGTAGTGCCTTCTGTGGTAGAACTTGATGAACCTGCTGTACATCCAGTGTCAGAAATATGATCACAACGCTGAAATTTTTATTTGAGATATATTTTATGATTTTCGATATTTTTTTTTATAATATTGACAATTTATACTGACCCCTAAACTGGGAAAGAATTCTGTTCCTAATGGACACTGAAATTCGCTTAGTAATCCATTCGTGCAGGAATAAAATTTAGTACAATCGGATTCATGTGGTATCAATATTGTAATCGTTTGATTTCTAGGACAATCTGGTTTTTCTTTATTCGATTTCGGCAAGTCGAATATGTTCTCAATTACATTTGCCTGAGAAAATACTAATTTATTTTCAATTACTAGTTTCGATCCAGCTGTACATCCACTGTCAGAAATCCAATCACATCTCTAAAATTCAAGATAAAATATCTAAGTATTTTTAATATTCTTAAATATAATATTAAATTTTATCTGTTTAAAACTAACATTTTTATCGGGATAAAATTCAGTTCCTTTAGGACATTCCAATTCTGTCAAAAGTCCATTAGAGCAAGAATAAAATTTTGTACAATCAGTTTCATGTGGTAAATATATTGTGGTACTTTGATTTCTAAGACATTCCGGTTTATTATCATTTTCTGTTTTCAAAAACTTCATGAAGCATCCTTTTAGCAAAGGAGTTTGACATTTCTAAAATGAATTTTGAAAAAAATATTTTTTCCGCGTATTATAAATATTATATTTTTAATAATCATAAAAAATTACCATCGATTTTGTGTCAAACTCCAATCCATTTTGGCAATTTAGCAATATTGATAATCCACTCTGGCATTTATAAAATTTAGTACAGTCGTTTTCATGTTTAACGACTCCTTCATAGACATCGGAACATTTTGACGCCAATGATCCGTTAATTGTTAACGACAGAAAAACCAAACCTGATCGATTAAAATAAAAATTGATCAGTGATCATTATTTAATATTGACTATTAGTCATATTTCAACATACCTAACAATTTCCGGGACATCGTGATCATATTTGAAGTGTGTTACTGAATAGATTTTCTCGAGTCTTCGTTCAGCTATCACCAGATCGATTATATAGCCAGTCTGGTCGTTTATATTCGTATTTATTTAGTTATAATCTTTGTTTTCGGATATTTATTGATAATAAAATAACAGAAACATCATCAATTGATCATGTGAACTTATCAGATAGATGGAGCGTGCGATTCCCAAAATTGCATTCTTTACAATCAAACCATGAGAGTGTGAATTATTTGGAAGTTATTAATCATCTGAGAATTAACAGTATATTATATGAATTACGTATTCAATCAGTGCTTGAAGTCTATATGGAATTTGATAGAAGTTCTGATAATTGATATGATATAATATCGAAAACAATGCACGTGTTTCATATGAAATCATTTAAAAGATATATTTACAAGTAATCCGGATGCAGACAAAATATCAGCAATGATATAATATTTTCGATTTCCAATACGGTTTGACCGATCGTCATGAAAATTGGCATGTATATGTATTTTTTTGTGGAGAAGGTTTTTATAATATATTATCAAAATAGGGTAACCATATTTCCCAGCACCCAAAACGGGACGGTCCGCAAAAAAATATTCCCCCCCCCATATATCGTTCGTCCGATCATTATATAAAAAATAATTTGATTAAAAATGCCGAGTCCCGAGCAACGCCGGGTACTATCGCTAGTCTCAGAATATAATATAAAACTCAAACGGTGTATGTATGTTGTATCCAATAAACTCCTAAACCGATAGACGAATCTTCACTAAATTAGGCAAGAATGTGCTTTGAAATCCGGAGAAACTAAGCAAGCATTTAGTTTTTTCTATCGATCGTCATACAAATTATAATATACTGTGCGGGCGTCACGATTGATTGTGACAATAATCACAATCGGTCGTCGACAATCGGTAGTACCAGTATGTCAAAGCGCGTATTTTTGACTCATTCTCTTGCATCAAAGAAGAAATAGAATTGGAATTACAAGTCGAATATATTGAATTATCTGCAAATGGAGAGCTAAAATTTAATCTCGAAAAAGCTATCAAGAGTATTGGTTACAAAAGCAAATACCTGCACTTTTTCCAAAACTATGGGCTGTGACAAAAAATTTTGATTCTATTTTCATTATCTTATTTAATTGAATATGGATTTAATACGATTACGAATCGTGAATTTTTGTGAATATGTCTATTTTTTTAATTTCATTCATTAATTTAGTCATATTTTTGGATATATTGATAATATATAATCACGGATATCTGTGTGTGCGTGTCCGTCTGTCTGTCCGTCTGCCCGTCTGTTCGTCTGTTCGATGACGCTCGCGACTTTAAAACGACGCGTCGATACGATTATTTTTTTGCGTCTATAAAATTATTCTTCATGCGTATACACTTAACGTCTATAATATCATGCTTATAAAAGCGTCTCTATTGACTAATGCAATACGTCGATTATTACGCAGTGGAAAAAATATTTGAATCCCCTATACATGTATTTAATCACCGATGACAGATGTCTGTGTTTGTTTGTATATCGTTCCAATTTAGCCTGAATGCCGTTCAAATATAACGGCTATAATCGCTACACGAGAACGGCTATAACGCGAGGTCCGAATTTAGTCTTTATGGTCATTATAATAACGGCTATAATCTTATCATCCTATCTTAACGTCTATAATATGATGCTTATATTTACCTATTAACTACTGGCTTTGCCTATATGTGTCACAAACAAATAACAAATGAATTATTTTGATTTTATTAATTAAATATTGAATATTCAAATCGGGTACGGGCATCGACTTTAAAATAAAAACATACACATCACGATGTTATTAACATCGGGCCTATATACTAGTTAATAATAATCTTGATAATTTTGATGATTTATTAGCCAGGATGATTGATTTCTTTAGATTTTGATCTGATAAATTTAACTATATAAAACAATGGAATTCTTAAAAAAATACATTTTTGATTGATATATCACATGTACATACATCTGAAGAATGTTGGAAATATTTGATATGAATATAATATTTGGTGAATAGTAAAAATATTGATTTTCCTATTTTGAAAGAATATTTTTTGTGAATGAATTTCATATGCTTAGTTGAAAATTTTTTTATTCATGAGAAAATCTTATCAAAAGAAACATTAATTTTTAATATTAAAGTAACTCAATATATGAAACACAGATGGGGTTTTTTTTTCAAATGTAGATATTCAAGTATGTATAGTATTATATAATTTTTTTGGAAACGTAAACTATCAAAAAAGGCCTTAAAAAATTAACTAGCAAAAGACTAGTAAACTCTAACTCAATAGGTACGTAATCGTTTAGACAAAAGTGCCAATTTTCCCATTTCCCAATTGTCCGCAGGCCGCAATTAAAAATTGTAAAATCATTGGACGTACATAACATATTTTTATATAGGGTGAATAGTACAATTTTTATTTGTTTTACAATTTTTTTAGTTCTAAGAAATATGATCACCTGGTAGGTGTGCCACAAAATTTTGTAAATATGGTTAATATGCCGAGGAAGAAAAAGCTTGCGGAGCACAGCAGTCTAACCAATAAAAAAATAGATTTAATTTTTATTGGAAATTGCTAGATGTTTATAACAGTATATTATATTCTTGCACAGACATATGCAAGAAGAATATACATAATTTATTATTTACATAGAAAAAATAAAATCATAGTTTTTTAAAATTTATATTTCAATATTTATATGTACATATTGTGAAATATATATTTCTATTTTTAAAATAAGATAGCATTGATAGAATTTTTTATTTATAATAAATGTAACCCTAAATTAAAAAAAAAAAACTTGTTAATCATAATTTAATCAATACGTCAAGATTAAATATTATATTAATTTAATAAATATAATATTTAATCTTTTACAAATAAATTTCTAAATTTCAACATTAATCAATACGTCGGTTTTGAAGCAGTACACCCACTAGAAGAAATTTCCACACATGTCTGAAAATGAAAGAAAAAATATTAAAAATACAATCTAATTTACATGACGATACAATTACGTAAAATCCAAAAACTTATTCAATCAAGAAAACGACAACTATTCGAAAATTTCAACGAACCTGCATTTCGTAACTAAACTCGAATCCTTCTCTACATATCAATTCAGTTGGCGATCCTCCAACACATGCATAGAATTTGGAACAATCGGTTTCGTGAGGAACAAATGGTTTATTAGAATTTTGACAGGTCGGTCTGGAAACTGTTGTAGTTTCAGGTTCTAGCGTAGTTGTAGTCGGTTCTGGGGTAGTTGAAGTCGGTTCTGGAGTGGTCGTAATTGGTTCTGGAGTGGTCGTAGTTGGTTCTGGAGTGGTTGTAGTTGGTTCTGGAGTGGTTGTAGTTGGTTCTGGAGTGGTTGTAGTTGGTTCTGGAGTGGTTGTAATTGGTTCTGGAGTAGTTGTTTCTTGCGATTGGCAACCGGCACTATCGGGAAAATCACAATACTAAAAGGATAAAATAGATTATTTTTATTCCTATTTTTAGTTTTTTTGGAATGTATATTATTTACTTTTTGAGTTGGGTTGTAGTGAAGACCTTCGGGACAGCTAAATATGCTCAATTCACCATATGAACAGACATAGTATTTGTTGCAATCGCTTTCATGGGGAATATTAATCCCGGGTTCGTTTGAAGGGCAATCTGGTTTTGCGATATTTTTCAAATTAAATTTGAATGCTGATGATACTCCGACGAGTCCAATTGATAATATAATTATGCCAACTGAAATATATATGTAATTAAAGCAATATTGATGATTGATATCGAATAATATAAAAAAAATTGATACATACTGAAATTCATTTTGTAAAAATTATGCACAAAATCAAATTCAACAAGTATTAAGATACCACTAAAATGATAATGGCTAATGAAGATCTTATATAGCTTTTATAGTGTAATAAAAAATGAGCAGAAGATTAAGTGAGATAATCTCTAATAAGACATTTGTATGATTAATTGGACATATGTTCAATTTATTAGGATTCATATCTCACATGTTTTGATAAAAAAAAAAACAAAATCAAATCAAAAATTCAAAATTAAATCAAATTAAAAAAAATCATTGATTGATTGAATTGATTAAATCAAAATTATTCATTTTATTGAATTGGGAAACAAACATTTTTTTTGGTATTAGAAAATAGATTGAGTCAATAAATAACATTTTCAAATACTTAATGATTTAAAATCTAAAATTTATGGGTCGAAATAAATTGAAAAATAATAATATTTGTTGGTCCCAAAGTATTTAACTAAAAAAATAAAATAAAAACTAATTGCACTTGTTGTTCTGCCTTGAAAAATTATTGATTAGATTTTAAAAAACATCAATAATTTTTCAGGGAAAAATGCTTATTAGCTTATTAAAATGCTTAGCTTATTAAAATTCTTAGCTTATTAGTGCTAATAGATATTTTCATTATTTTTTTTTCACAAATTACATCAACAAGATGGTGAACTTTTCAAGAACTTTATTTTTTTGCATCATGTCTTGAAAAACTTAGTATTTTGTATTAATTTAGCACGAAACTTATACTCTTTTTATTGCTTTAATTTTTCAAAATATGCTAATTTTTTATTGGATAAAAAATGTAAACAAGTTTTTTATTTATAAATTATTTTATAAATAGAATAATTTTCAGTTGATGCTCAACAAATAAAACCAGTTTTATTTCATACTTATAATTTTATTAAACGAAAAAAATTAACGCAATAATTATAATGAAAATCCTCAATTGTCCAGTCTTGAAGTGTAACATGGATATTGAAGTTTCAAAGTTTTTTAATAACCAATTATTTTTTGTTTCAACAACGGCAATAATTTTGAAGCGGCGCAACCTTTAGTTATTTTCACGCAATCCTGAAAAGATAAGTAATCAATCGATGAAATATAGTAAAAACATTTTTTTTAAAGTATGAAATAAAAATAAAATAAAATATATGATTATCGATTCGTTTTTGAAATAAATATTCATCAATTATCAAAATATCAGATATTTTTATCTTGCACATGAAAAAAAAAATTAATAACCTGCGCATCATAATTGAATTCCATATCTTTTTTACATTGTACTTGATAAGAATTTCCTGAGATTTGTGCATAAAATTTGGTGCAATCAGTTTCATGGGATGTAAGATAAATGTTCGAGTTTCTGCACATTTCAGTTGTAGTTTCAATGTCCGGTGTGGTATCCGGTCTTGGTGTAGTACTTACTTGTATACAACCAGCCGACTCTTGATAATCACATACCTTCAAATTTGAGAATTTTTCAATAAAGATTGTGGATTATTCATCGATGGGATTTAACATATTGAAAAAAAAAAATTAGCAAAATTTCGAAAAAAATAATGAATAATATTAAATATTTTATCATTTACCTTTTCTACTGGATTGAAATGTAAGTTATCAGGACATTCGGTTATTGTTATTGTGCCATGAGAACATGTATAGAACAAGGTACAATTATTGTCGTGTGGGAAGAAATCCAAAGGTTCATCGAATGGACAGTCGGGTACATAGGGATTTATTTTGATCAACCTGAATCCTGAAGTTGCTCCAATCAACGTGATTGATACAAGGATTATGTTCACTGAAAAAATCTTTTTATTTATAGAAATTGTAAATAAAAAATATTGAAAAAAAATTAAAAGTACCGAATCTCATTTTGAACGTTTTGATAAAAACTGGTACAAACAAAATGCAGTTTGTTACTAAGCTGTAAATATTATGAACAATTCTTTTATAGGTTTTTTGTAATCAATGTATAATGAAAAATAATCTAATTTATCAATCGGCAATCAGATCACAAGTGAAGATACAATTATTATCCCGGATGAAATATTAAAAAGAGTCCATATCGATGTACCGAGATGAATTGACATTGAAATACATACCTACATATATGAACACGTCGAAAATATGAATTTACAAATTTCAAAGTATTTAAATGAAAATTAAATAATTTTTAAAAACCTGCTGCATTTTTTATATATATTAGTAACAATAAGTAAAAAAAATGATCAATCGAGAATTTTCCCACGAGGCAATTTAGTATTAGAAGAAGGATATATATTTAAATACTTTCTTGAAAATTTTTAAACAAAAAAACTCGACCTGACATGTCACAAAGAAACGAATATATAATATTTTTCAATATTCAATCACAATTGAAGAATTCGGTTGAAATAAATCATAATTTTCAATCACATCGGGAATATTTTTCAAGCTGAGAAATAAATGAATCGCATGTGTGCGATTTAACTGAAAATAAATCGTATCGATCTCATGAATGATAATATAATTTTTTTTAGAATCTAAAAAACGCCATGAACAAGAAAAAAGTATATAATTCGTGAAAACTAAGAAAATATTATCGTTGTAGCTACGAATTGGGGATGATATTTTGATAAAATACAAAAAGCTATCAATCTATTATATATAATATTTGGTGTACGTATTAAGAATATTCATTTATGCTTAGAATATTTTTAAGTATTTTGAAAAGATTTGAAAACACATTTATAGAAAAATTGGTGCTTATTGTCAGAAGATGTAATAATAAAGAATAAAAGTAAAACCTTTTTTTACTATTCAATTTTTTTTTCAATAGAAACTGAATGAAATTATTGAAGAAATTCATTTCATTCATAAAGACTTTTGCAGAAAAAAGAGAAAATTTTCAGATATGTTTTAAATAAATCTTAATTCAATTAATTTTAATATAATATTTTTTATATTTGATTATTTACTATAGGAAAAGTTAAGACAAAAAATTTTTTTTTTTTTTTGAGTAGAATTTTGATTCATATTCAGGAAAATTCATGTATACAGTCAATGTGTAATTTTTATTAAAATAAAAATTTGGGATTTTATATTTTGGGATTCTCCATAGAATTTTTGTTTTTAAAATAATGTACACAATATAATTTAGCAACTTTTGAAAAGTTATAAGCTTTATTTTCTAATATATAATTATAACATCATTATAAATCTACATTGATAAAATAGTTCAATGTTTCACATTTCAACAGCCTCTTTTTGGCATCACAACACAATCCTAAAACCACAAAAATGCGTGAGTTTACTTTTCATAGTGAAAAAAATTATAATGAATCATTAAAACGTACCTCTGTCTTAGAGTCGAACATTTTGCCATCATCGCATTGGACTTCGTATGGACTTCCTCCAATATTCAAGTAAAATTTAGTACAATCAGATTCGTGTGGTGCAAGAGACATCATAGAATTTCTACAACCAGGAGTTGTCAATTCTTCAGTTGTAGGTTCGTCTGTAGAAAATTTTTCACAACCGGCGTGTTCAGGATAATCGCATACCTGAAATTTTCAATATATTAGTGATACATCGAATTTCCAATAGTTTTTTTACGATATTGAAATGAAAAAATATAATAACTATAATTATAGAATATATATTATATAATAGATTGTGTACTTTGAATTCCTCGTTGAAGTGTAAACCATCAGGACATGTTATTTCTGTTATATCACCGAAAGAACATGTATAATATTTTGTACAATCGGTTTCATGAGGGAAATATATTAATCCAGCATCCGGTGGACAGATAGGTAAGAATATTTTGGAAGTCGAAGAAGTTCCAATCAATGCGACAGAAACCAAAAAGAAGCTAACTGAAAAGTAAACGATGATTTTATTTCATAAAAATGTGTTTTTTTTTTATTAGAAAAAAAAAATGAAAGCATACCGAACTTCATGATGGGAGATTTCAAAGTAAACCAGAGCAGTTATCAAATGTCACTAAGGCAACAATAGGCGAAAAGTTTCCTTATATAGATTCAGATAAATCAGCGTTTATTATTATTGCAAAAATCTTATTATCATGATGAAAATTACTATCAGCAGTAATTATTTGATAAATAAAACTAAGCAATAAAAAAAACAATATTTTTTATTGTTTACTCAGGAAAACTGAAATTTTATCTGTTATTATAATATAATATATTCTACGTACATTTTAAATAAATGGATAAGTAGTTTGAATATAATATACTTTTTTTGTATTACATTCATAGAAATTTCCTAATCAATCTCTTATTTTACGAGCTTCGTGAAAAGTAAAAAAAAAAATTTTCAAAACTTTTAGAATGTGTTCTATTTTGTCTCAATATTCATGTATAATATAATATCATATAATATTCGATATTGTAATAATTTATGTACACGTCGAATGTACTACCTTGTATCGATGTGTAATAATTGATTATGAAGAGAAATTAATAATTTCATTTCAATGCGCTTTGATGAAAATGAAAAGGAATAAAAACGTGAGTATTATTTTATTGTTTATAAAGAATAGTTTGCGTTTTTTTTAATTATAAAACCGTTGCAAAAAAAGTTTCATTCTAAAAACATTAAAGAATTTCTGAATATGTATTAAATTAAAGTATATTTTATAGTTACTTTCCTTTAGTTTACTTACCAAATTTTGTTACTGAATCGGAATTATATGAAATATAATAATTGACGAAACTCGTGTAATTCATAGTAAGGAGGCCATTGCTGATAAATTGGTTAACTGGTAAATAATTCAAATAATAGTTTGGTGATATACCGGTAAATTCTTAATTTTTATCGGTAAATATTTTTTTTGTTTCGAATATTTTTGAAATATTTTTGGGTTTTGTTGGTTAATATTTGGAAAGTGATCTATTATGATCATTTCCCTAAGACTTCTTTATATTTTTCTATTATCATTTATTATTATTTTATATTTAATATATTTCTGTGTGCATGTGGCAAAATTCATGAATTGTGATAATTATATAAAATTATATAAATAACGTAATTGTCGATGAGTGGCATTGAAGAGAATGTCTTCAACCTCCACGTATGGTGTACATTAGAATAATAAAAAGTCGTTTAATAAACTTAAGTGTCATTCCTTTTGTACAGGTAAAACCTTTAATTACGAATAAAAAATACTTTTGTACAGGGAAACCACGAGTTTCATTTGAACAACTGATATTATATCCTTGGAACCTCCACATATTATAAATATATAAATGTCTATCACGTCTTTAAATTATACATTAGTTTTTATTCTAATTTTAGAAAAGTAGTGGTATATCTAGGAATCGTGTACCTGGGGAAAAATAAAAAAAATGGATTCTGAAAAAACTGCTTTCAATACAATTTATAAAACAATACAATAAAACAATTTATGTTTCTTTATTGGTAATCAAATATGAAGATGAGATCCATTACAAATTTTCATTTTCCTTTGGATATTTATTTACTTTATTCATATAAATTTTTCAGATTTTTGAAAATTTTTGACAACCAATTCTCTGGAGCCGGGAGAGTCGTCGACCGACACACAACTGGGTATAGGCACTTATAGTAAATCTTAATGTCATTTATTTTTATATAAATGACTTATTCAGGTAATTATACAATTATATTAATAGTTATTTACTATGGGAAAAATAAAGCAGAAAATCAATTAACTTTTTTTGTGAAGCATTTCGACTATTTCGAAAAATTTAAATTAAGTGTTTTGGACTCAACAGAATTTTCGTTTATTTTTTTTTTAAATAATGACATTTATTTTCTCTTGAAAATTTATAAGCTTTATTTTCTAGTATACAGTTTAACATTATTATAAATCTGCGTTTATAAAACAGTTAGATGTTTGACATTTCAACAGCCTCTTGTTGGCATCACAACACAATCCTAAAACAACAGAAATACAAAAGTTTAGTTTTCATATTAAAAAAATATTCATAATGAATCACTAAAACATACCTCTGCCCTTGAGTCGAACATTTTACCAAAATGACATTGGACTTCGTATTGACTTCCTTGAATTTTCAAGTAAAATTTAGTACAATCAGACTTGTGTGGTGCAAGAGAAATCATAGAATCTCTACAACCAGGAGTTGTCAATTCTTCAGTCGTCCATTCTTCAGTTGTCCATTCTTCAGTTGTCCATTCTTGAGTAGTCGATTCTTCAGTAGTCGTATAATCAGTCGAAGGTTCATTTGTGGGATCTGTAGATAGATTTTCACAACCGGCTTGTTCAGGATAATCACATACCTGAAAAATCCCAAAAAATCAATGATGAATCGAATTTCGAATAATTTTTCACTATATTGATATGAAAAAACTAAAATTATTGAATATATATATATAATAGATTGTGTACATTCAATTCCGGGTTGAAATGTAAACCTGCAGGACACGATACTTCTTCCAATGTACCAAAAGAACATGTATAGAATTTTGAACAATCGTCATCATGAGGGAAAAATATCAATTCAACATCCGGTGGACAGACAGGTTTGTATACACTGAAAGCCGAAGAAGTTTCGATCATTGCGATAGAAACCAAAAAAATGCTGACTGAAATGAAATAATTATTTTAATTCATAGAAATGCGTTTATTTTACAAGAAAAATAAATGATAGCATACCCAACTTCATGATGGAGGATTTCAGAGTAAATTACTGAAGTTTTCAAGTGTCACTAAGCAACAACTAGCGAATGGTTTCCTTATATAGATTCAGATTAATCAGCGTTTATTGTTCTTGAGAAAATTTTATTATCGTGATGAACACTATCAGCAGAAACTATTCATTAAAATTCAATTGAGTAATGAAAAAAAATTATAATTACCGATTTTTAATCAAGAAAACTGCGATTTTATTTGTTACATTAATTTGATATATTATTGGTACTTATTCAAAATATATGTAAAAAATATAATATATTCAAATTTAAATAAATGCATAAGTAATTTGAGAATATGACAAACTTTTTTTTGTTTTACATCAATTGAAGTTTTCTAATTAGTCTCTTAATTTACGAGCTTTGTGAAATGTTCCAAAATAGCATTTTCGAACCTTTTAAAATGTATTCTATTTTCAGAGAAAAACGATTCTATAATTATTTTTCTACACGTTGAATTATTATTACGAGGCCCAGTTTACTAAAATTTTCATTTTGATCCGAAAATATTTATACTAATTACCGGTTTGCCGGCAAATTAAAAACCGAAAAATTAAAAAAAAAAAAAACACGAAAAATAAAAAGTATGTTTTTATTAAATTTCAAAATTAATCAAATGCATGCTTTTTTTTTTAGTGTAAAATTATCTCAAAGTATTATCATCATCATCATTAGCAGCCTATAGTTATCCACTGCAGGACAAGGCCTTGCCAGACAAATGCGGCAGTCTAGG
>JAOXNN020225727.1:0-13796 GCA_028571205.2 Hydropsyche betteni
TAATATAAATTCTGACAAACCCAGTTAAAATTCTGACCATTCATTATTTATTCTGACCTTTTTGATTAAAATTCTAACCAAAATATGATTAAAATTCTAACCAAAATATGATTAAAATTCTAACCAAAATATGATTAAAATTCTAACCAAAATCGTATTTAAATTCTGACCATTTAAATAGTAGCCTTAATGAATAACTTGTGGTATTAAGTTCTATTAATTTGCATAGCAATGTAAAAAATAAGCAATCAACAAATTAAATAATAATAACTAGTGAGATAAAAATGGAAAAATGAAAATATGAACGATAAGATAAGTTGGTAGCCCTTGATTACGGAAACGAGACGAGAAACCTGAGTGCGAGCGAGAAGGAGACTAGCCCACATGCGTTTGACAGCACAGGTTTTGCGAACGAGAGCGACTAGCATTTTGATTAATTCCCGCCGCGGGAAAATCAAAAACGGCTACCGGCAAGCGATCGCCATTGCCATTTTCAGAGACGTCTAACGGACGGATATGTCACGACAGAAGATCGTCGTCGACTGATTATTGCGCCAACTTCACGCATGTGTACTGACAGCGAGCTACGAATAGCCCTGCTATATACATATTGCGCGTACGCGCGACACTACAGTGCTGCCAATAGGTTCGAATCACGTAATAAAGGCAACTTTGGCCCAAGTGTACACTGACCATACGTCCCGTTTTGCCGGTTCAAACATTTAAGTGTAAAATAGCATTTTTTAATTTGCTTCCCTTTCCATTTTTGAAGAAACGCACACGATAAAAATATATTTTTTTTTGTTTTGTTTTTATTATTATTCATTCATTTTTTTTTTAATTTGTTAATTGACTTGTCAAATATTTATATATTTTTTGCTTCTAAACGATATGCTGCCAATAAGAGATTTACATGAAATTTGTTTGTGTGAGTTTAAGTTTAAAAACAATACAATAAAAGCGCAAAAATCATCGATTCGGCGAAATTCAACTGCAAAAATGAGCCCCCTGGTTTTCACAAACTTTCGTCAACAATAAAAATTTAAAATAATTCCCCAAAAAAAAAGTAGACTATCAACAGACCTTAATAAATCTGATTAATATAGGGACGGTGAAAAAATATTGCCTCATACATTTTCAATGACAGATTCAAAGTTAATTGAAATAAAATTCAAAACATGAGACACCATGCTTATTCTGCGACCGATTATCATTATTTTATTTAAATTAGATTCATTCCCCTGCCAGAATTTTTAAACCAATCCAAGCAATTAAAAGCCTTTTTGATAAAAAGGCTTTTGATGAATTCATAGCTTCAAATATACACAATTTTATAAACACATAAGATATTCGTTACCAAATCATTGGCAGAAGACTCTTGGTATAAATTGAACCAATTTTAATAAATCAATTTTGGAAATTAAAAAAGTTATAACATTTTAATTGTTACAAAAAATCGGGCATTTCGAGTGTTGCAACCTAATACACGAAATATTGTACTTAATTTTCTTTATTTAGGTAAATATTTACTGCATATATTTTCTTGACAGTATTTTTTTGTATACAGGGGGGCATTTTTTTTGCGGAGCGTCCCGTTTTGGGTTCTGGGAAATATGGTTACCCTAACCAAGTGCGATGTTTTTCGCGATTTTTGTGTACGGTTCAAAGTTTAGTTTTAGTGAATGTTGTAATTATTGAACAAGCTGTTATGTGCTCGCAGAACACATCTAGAACGAAATAGTATATTTGTTTTAGAATGTTTTTTTTTGTTTCAGCATAAAAAATATTATTATATGTCAATATAATTATGTATTTAATAACGAATATTAAGAGCCTTGTGGTAAATAACTTTTAAATAAAAACAAACGATTAAAAATATTGTGCCATCTATAATGGAAAATACAGTTTTTATATTTGCACCCAAACATATTTTTTGTTGATCAATTCTTTAAACAAAACCGACTGTTGAAAAAATTAACTATTTATCGGAAATTTATGAATTAATTGAAACGTTTTACACAATGAGTATTTTATTATTGAAAATATGGGTATGGATAAAGTCGTTCATAATGAATAAATATTTTCTTATCTTTAATTTAATTTATACTATGCATAACATTTGATAAATCTAAATCATATCAGTATGACAAACAAGTAATTATTAACATCCTTGTAGAAATTATAACATAAAAAATCATTATCGGAGGATTTTGAATTAAAAAAACCATAGTATGTAATTGAAATATAGTTCAAGAAGTAGGAATGTTTCCTATTATCGTTCACATAGGTCAAAGATATAATGAGAGTTCGTTCAAATAAACTTAATCAGAACAACTTTGAAGTAGATATGATTAATAAGAAATTCTTAATCGGTGAAAATGTGAACTGGACATTCTTAAACCAGACCAACATTATAGAAATGAAAAACTTACAGCATAATTAAGGCCAGTAAGATCAGCATCCCCAGATTTAATCCATTCATAGAAATCCATTGCATTATCGGTAGGATCACCTTCTCCATAAGTAGCTAAACAGAATACTGCTAATGAGTTTGGTATGTCCTTCAATTGAGTTAACTCTTCCTGTAAACGTTTATTTTTTAGTAAATTGAAAAAGAAAAGTAAAATTCTGCATAAAAAGCAACAAATATTACCATATCACACTCTTCGGGATCGGCAACCATTCCTTTCAGTTTATACCGAACTCCTTCTTTGGCAAGTCGTCCGGCGAATTCTTCTCCCGTTCCCGTTTGCGATCCATAAAATACAACTAAACTCCTACCAGACGATTTTAATTTCTTGATAAACGAATTATCAGCAGCTGCAGTCGTTTGTGCCGCTGGTCTGAAAATTTAATAAAATTGTAATACATTTTTATTGAGAAAATTTGTTGTGAAGAGATCGAGACACACAGAGCATGCTAGACAACAATTATGCAGATCAAGGTTCGCCAGTTCAGTCAATGTCAACCGTAACATTTTTTCAACAAGGAAAATATCGATAAAAATAAAACTCACTGTATGGAGTATTTGGTAGTGTTGAATTCTTCTTTCTTCTCAGATTTCCTGAAGAAGAAGTAATAGGCGGCTCCGGTCAAAACGCACAGCAATATCCAATCCAAAGGTCCCAACATGCTGAGGAAGGACTCCGACTCTACGGCCACCTGCTCCTGTTCCGTAGAAGCGTCCATCTTCCGAAAGCTACCCAACGTCGAAGACCTGCACAGAAATAATGAGGATCAGACAAAGCGGAAGAATCGTAACGAGTCCAATTGGCGGTCAAGCGAGGATCAAGGCTGTGCCGAAACGACAAAGCCGTACATGTTTGTTATCACTTATCACTGCGGCGGCGACCGCTTCGCGACAAAGACCGAGTCGAAGTGTTGAGACGTGTCACGGAACTCCGGTTGCAGCTAGTCGATATTGACCACATCGAGGGAGAAAATCAAGGCTTTTACATGTGCAAAAGTGCTGATTATTAAATTATACGGCGACGAGTCGTCACTGAGTGACGGCCGCTTGTGTAATCGTCTTCGTGTAAATTTCTGCCGTTTTCGGGAACGCTTGAGCGACGAGGAAAATTTTTTGATATAACGATCTGATGTAAAACGTACGAAACGCCCGAGGAATTTTACCTTGTAAACGTGAGTTAGGATTGCGAAATTTTCAGTTTCAATTTTTTTACTTGTGAATATAATACATACCGTGTTCTCATGAAAATAAGACCACTCTGAAAATAAGCCCTATCGTGATTATAAGAATTTTTCAATCCTATCCCGTAAATAAGCCCTAGTGAGAAAATGTTCGACAATGTGGTACTTGAAATTGGTTATCACAGTGGTTCTGATTCGGTGTTCTGTACATAAGATTAAGATTTTTTCCAAATATATATTTTTTAATTTAATTTATTTGACTATAGGTAGTTTAATCTGTTAAATTTTTGATAAAACTTATATTTGCATATTTTTGTTCGATTTCTGACAATTTTAGTATTTTATTTAAAAAAAAAAGCGTTTGAAGTATTTATTTATGAGCAAACCATTGTTGAATGAGATATCACATGTACTTACGAGGAGTAAAAAATTGTCGTATGCACGAACTTTTTTCCTGAAAATAAGCCTTAGCACGATTTCTAGATACAAAATTAATATAAGACCGGGCCTTTTTTTCGGTAGAACACAGTAGTGCTCCAAAAAAATGTATATGATACGCAATGTTATCGAAATGATCCAGGCCGTGAAATAAGCAACAGTATGCCTCATAAAGTAACCACATTGACGACATTTTGGTCATACCAATGCGATTCTTTCTCTATGTTCTATATGAGATTGACAGTGGTCATTTTATTTATATCTCATCAGTGACAAATGTCATTACGACTTCGATGACGAGTATATTTGTTGTTTATTTTGCGGCCTGAATCATTTCGATAACATTGCGTAACATATATGTACACACTTTTAATTATTACAATATTTGATATTTATCGAAATATGATTGATGTTAAAACTTCAAATTAATGAAGAAATAAATAGAATATTTATAGTTACCACAATTCTTTGAATAAAGCGTTCTTGGTCAAAAGTTGACATGAACATGAGAAAATATCGTATTCGAAGAGGTTAAGAAAAATTTATTTTGATAATTTCTAATCGGTTCAAAATTATAAAATTTGAATACCATGAAATTATTATTTTTTCGTATGAAAAATTAATCTTTTTTGCGGTATCAGTAACTTTTTTTACAATTGATAATTTAAATCAACATAAAATTGACAATTATTTTACGATGATGTTATATATGTACTTACAAAATTTATGACATATTAAATTTAAACGATGTAATATAAAAACAATAACAGATTGTATATTCGTTTTTATTTTTTATACTATCATCAAAATAATTTATTATGTTATTTTTTCAAAGTATTCATCAAATGACTAGACGATTTTATAATAATATTTATAATACTTAAAAAGAAACTTGTATCTTATCATAACACTAGTGATGTCCTTGTATCGTAGTAATAAACATGAAAAAATAGTTTGATAATTTAACCAATTTTTGTTATAAAAAAATATGAATGCTTTATCGAAAATGACATTTGATAAAACAAGTTTGATCAGCGAAAATTTCATATTTTAAAATTTCGATTATTTTTGCCGAAAATGGCATCGATTCTAACGATTTTTCGATAAATCCATCTTTAGTCATTGTTATCGAGATGGGAAAATTTTATCGGTCACAAATAGTTGAAAAGATTTGGGATTGAGTCACTATCAAATCGAGATAATTATGTATTTTCAACTGTAACACGCGCAATGTGTATGTTTAATTTAAAAAAAAATGATGAAATCATTATGCAATTTCTCGAAAATTCATTATAGATTATTTTTTGTGTAATGGAAAAAGCTCAAGCATTTTTTCTTTTTAAGAAGGAAAAATATGTTAATATTATCAAAACTATTCACTCACCGCGCCATTAATCGATCAACTTTTATAAAACCGATATAATTGAATGTCAAAACGTAACGATACATAAAAAGTCGCTCATTGAGAGATAGTCATAGACGAAAATGATAATCATGTGACACAATTATTACGTGAAAAAAGATGATTTGCACGAAAAAATAAAAACAAGATAAGATAAACTCCATTTTTGTCTCCCATATTTGCAGAACAATATCATAGTAGCCGAGCATCCAGCACACGATTCGAATATTTCACGTGGAATGATATAATAGACAATTGAAGCGATGAAAGTAACAACCTGGTTGAACCGGCGAAAAAAAAAACGACGCACAGAGAAAGTAACATTGAAGAAGTTTCACTTTTGTTCGTAGGTGAAATTCACGAAAAAATGTATACACTAAACCACCATTTTCATCATTCCGTGATAGCAGCCGGTTTGTGTGATATCATAGCAAAAGTTCACGTTGCAAATCACATCACTCGATGCATTATTAATACGGAATAAATATATCAAGGATTCTGAGATGATTACCGTATTTTCAGTGACTTATAAATAATTCGGCAACCATTTTTTGTTTCTGAATGAAAATGCGCATACTCAACGTTAAATATAAACGAAATTCAACAACAAATAACCAATATTTACTTACAGAAAATGATCTTTATAATAAATGCAGCGAGCGTACAAAGTGAAACGCATTTGGTATTCAGATCGGAAAACCTATCTAGTATCCAGCGACGGGATGAACATAACTGTTTTGTGATCGATTTTAAATAACAAAACTTCGAAGGCACGTCGAAAAAAAAACACACGGCTAAATGGGTCCGTGTATGTGGAGCTGCATGCATTTTTCATGAGGCTGAAAGAGACAGGTCAGAGGGTTACCAAGCGTCAACGCGCATGAATAAAATTTTCATTTTAATCCGATAGATTGAAAATTTCAAGGTAGGGTCGTTCGAAAAACAACGCGGTTTTATATGTATCTATTATATTATTTTTTTTAATTTGCATGGCCGAACTGAACCAGTCCGATACGAAGAGATTTATGCAATAAATTATGTGGAAAAATATGATTGTTGCGCGATGCTAGTGTAATCTAACGTATATTATGCACTTTGAGTTGTATGATGAAAATAAAATCTTTATTTAACAAGTCAACGATTTAGCTTTATCGAATGCTCCAGTTGCCACTGAAGTTTAGCAACGAGACGTTCAATTTTAACAGATGTGATTCTGAGATTATTGAAAAAGGGTGGATTTTAGTACTCGAACGCCTTGAGAACTTCTTGAAAAATAATCGAACCGGTTTCAATATATTATAATATATTTACTTATGTCAAGAGATAAAATTTTATAAGTGTGCGACTGCTTTTTTTTTATTTTAGACGTGAAACTAAATGTATAAAGTATTTATATCATTGATCTTTTATAATGCAAAGAACAACGTTTCAACAAAAAATTGTTGGAGTGGACGTCATGAAGATTGAACATGATAATTCTAGTTTTCGCCTGTGAAAATTGTACGTATACACTGTAATTATACACTGTTGACGATAGACGATATGTGTCAATTTCCGCAGCTGAAAGGTCGCTGAAAGTCAACCACGATCGCGAAACCGACAATTGAGCGCCATGCTATTTTCCTGACTGATCCCGATACTGGAAACTAGCCGATTTAAACTCACCAACACATAGTTGCAAATCAGAAAAAACATCGAAATTGTGTAGCGACACGTGAATGGCACATGCTGCATAGAAAAACAATCACTGCTAATGTTTATTTGTTATGGGTTAATTAATTGTTTAATACAGAAACAACATATGGATAGCAAAGTTTATCTCTGAAATGTTCACTATCTTACCTCGCATTGACTAGTTTTAATACTGAAAAAATCTGTTGAATAATAATTTGCATCGGGACTAATTTGACTTTTGATCTATTACACGAAAATATTATGTATAGTTCGTAATGATAGTTTAATTGTAAGCAATAATTATGGATAGTAATGTTTACTTATGTAATTTAAAATTGGAGGAGTGGAATTATTATTACACCTTAATTTATATGGAAAAAATGTGTAAAAAAAAAATGTGTATTTGATGCCGTTTCACTCCAACACTGTTCGACCGATCGCCATAAAAATTGGCACGTGTATGTATTTTTTGTCGAGAATGTTTTTGTATCATTAAAATAAGGGGACCATATTTTCCAAAACCCGAAACGGGGCCTGCAAAAAAATTTTCCCCACTATATAAAAAAAAAAAATGATGCACGTTTAAAAACTGTGAAAATACGCGACCTGCTTCATGTTTTCGTTTCAATGAATTAAATTAAAAAAAAAAAAACAATTTGATTTAAAATGTAAGTCCCGAGCAACACCGGGTAGGTACTATCCGCTAGTAACCAGTAAAAAAAAGAATATGAAATAGCAATGACTTTTCAGTCTTTCAGCGACCGCCCTATACATAAAGCGACAATCAAGCGGAAAGTCATCATTTTCGCAATTGAAATTTGTAACGACCTTTGGAAAAACGTGGCGTTAACTTTGATCCAGCTTACGTGTGCACATTCATGTCCGATAACTAATTCACACCCAGTTCAAATGTAGGTCGTGTCGTTTGAAAATTTTCGGAATTATGTAAATTACTGACACATATAAACTGTGTCGTCACGTTAATGATTCTGTATTTTATTTTTGCGGTCAATTTATCGAATCGATGTATGATAAAATATATATCTTGTCTGTCAAACAATAACTTTGCTATCTGGTACTTATCTGACAATACTCGAAATCGCAATCGTGATTCAAGGTAAAAAATATTCCAATAGAAGTCGAAGTTTTTATAAGTAAACATTTACATTGTTTGTTGATTGGAGGCTTTGTTTAGTGAATTTATGTTTAACCGAAAAGGTTTAATGAAATTACCAGTAATTAAATTTTCTAAAAGTTCTAATTCTCCACTTAATTTTGGGATTTTTTTATCATCGATGTCCTACTATCGTTTTATATATATCTTTCACATTTATCACATGGAACCAAACGATGAAGATGAGAATTTTTTTTACCGTTTTTTTATATAAGACGCCGTATCAATGAAAAAATAATCAGAAAACACGAATCTCAAAATATTGAATATCAAGTTATATCAGCCTGTTAATTCACTGTTGATTTTAGTGATGAATCTAAAGAACTCAAAAGGGGTTCAAATGGAAGTAATCGCTAATGTGCAATTTCAAAAAATTTAATTCCCCAGTAGTATTTAAGGCGTTTTATGAATGAATCGTCAAGTATAATGCCATTATAAATGTAATAAAACTATTAGAGATCAATTTTTTTCCAATTTGAACCATAATCGATGCAACGATTTATACATGATTGTTCAAATACACAATGAGAATCAATTTTAGATACGATCGGGCGACGTAGTAACAAAAAGCAACGACCTCCAGTCAAGATAACCAACGCTAGAACTGATCTGACTCATTTTCACGAATATCTTTGACGAAATAAGCCATTTTTAAATGCCTGAAATGTATACGGATTGACGAAACTTAACAATGACGTCCAACAATTGCTTCCATTGAGAGTTGACACTGATGAGCGATGTCGGGCCAATTTTATATAAACTGATTGGTCGTCATTCCAAATTGTTTGACCAGTTTGTTTTTAAAACCGTATCGTTAATATCTGTTCAAGTTTTATCGTGTTAAGAATTTTACAAGAACGAATCTGAAGGTTGTTTTAGTTTAGTATAAATATTTTACTTTAGAGAATTTGGGATCGAAGTGAAAATAGCTCTCATATACATTGCATGACTGTTAGAAAGTATCGATGGCATAACAATCCGCAACTGTACACTTTCGTAGGATTGAACGAATGACATTCGATCGTATAACATTATACTTCTCATAAGAGAATGTTCTTGGAATTAATTTATAAAAAAATACTAAATTACTACGGAAATGCGGGTTCAGTAATTGCGAGAAAAAAGGCAAAAATTTAATTGAAGTTTAATTGTATGAATAAGCTTTTTAATTTCCACACAAAAAACGATGATAGTCAATAGTACAAAGACAAAAAAAATGCTTAATCAAAGTGACCTTTGATGCGTACCAAGGCGATATTAGCTCGATATTTTATGAATATTTATTACACTTGATGGCAATATGGAAATTCAAAAATACAGTGATGTGGAATTTACACTATTTATCACAATAGTGGAAAATCTGATAGAAATTAATTTGATTAAAAAAATCAGATAGACATAATCGACAAAATCAAAGGTCGGGATCAATTTTTGATTAATTTCATTGTCAGATTCTTGGTGCAATAAAAATATTTATTTCACAATCATGACTAAGGGTAGGAACAGAATCAAATAACATAAAATACTTATTTATGTAAAATAATCGAGTTGGAAAACGAACAAGAAAAACGAGTTTCCGACTCGTCCCTTCGACGCGCTAAAAACTTAACGCAAAACTTGCGCATTTTTATTTTTGGTTTGACACAACGAACTATGTATGTGCAAAAAATATACGCTTATGACCTTCGGATGACTACTTCCAAAAAAAAAGATCGGTAAAAAGTTTTTACATACGAAAAATATTAAACGAATTCGAACGAGGAGGATTTGCAAAGGAAAAAAACTGCAAAGTCAAGAACGGAGTATTAATCCAGAACGAGTTTGCTGCCTTCGAACGACATCGAACGGACATTTGTTGGGTTTGGACTACACATCTACACATACTTTACCTAAAAAGGGGGCCACTTGGGGGGCAGAGCGCCGGGACTCCGCCCTCGTGTCGATCACGTTTCCGCGAAAGGAGCGGCCAACGAAATGACCACCGACAACGAAACCCTCGCACTGACTGTTCACTGCTCTTACTACTGTTAGTTGGTAACAGCAACTTGTCAGAGCATCGCTTGCCGTTTCGCAGCTGATATTAATACTGGGATTATGCCGTATATGAAGCTAACTGTATGCAGTTTTATTTCTTATTCGTATCTGATATAAGAGTGATTTTTTCACACAATTCTTTGTGAATTTGATGGTGCGGAAATATATGTGGCGCATGCGCATTGCGTATCATGTTGGCAACATCGAAATGTCACGTACGCCAGTTTTGAAGTTTTCGAATCTTATTGTTGATTTTTATGAAGTTTATTTACATTTCGATAACTGTCAAATGTAAAAAATATATGATGCTATATTTTAGATTAATAATAAAAAAATTATTCGAGAAATTTAAAATTGTTTGAATATTTAATTTAAATAAAAAAATATACGTGTGAAATATTTTATTTGTAATTTTAATAAATTTAATTAAAATAAACATAAATATGAAAAGGGATTCAAATTTATGTGAAAATAAAATTATTTTGCAAACATCACATTATTTGTATTAAGAATTATACACTTTTTATTTATGAATATTGTCAATAAAATATTATATGTTTTTACAAAATATATTTTTCGATATTTTTAAGGTCACTTTGATGAACATAATCTATATTAGTTTTGTTAAAAACTATTTGCATTTCCCATCACACGAAATTTTATTTTTTTTCGTTTTGTTCATAGCTTCTGTTGTCAAAGCTGAAATTTTCAGAAACATTAAAGAATTATATATATATACCTAAATAAAACAGTGAAGAAAGTGTACTAAATACACACAGAGAGGATTTCCAATAAAAGCTTTTTCACTTTTACATTCTAATAAATTCTTTAGATTCATTTCAAATGCCAAAGCTGCTAGTCTATTGAAAAAATTATTTACACAATCTCCAGTTTTGGAAGACACAGCCCAATATTCAGCATTCATTTCCTTTGCTATTTTTATTGCCTCGTTTTCTATTGCAATGTAAGTTGTTGAAGACTTTTAAAAGTAACAAACAACATTTAATTTATTTTTTTAATTTTTTTAATATAAAAAAGCAACCAAAGAACATACTACTTTATCCCTTTTAGTTCCAACTAAAAATATAAGTGGAGTGATGTGATTTGCTCTCAAAGCTTCATTTAGCCATGATTGAGTATGTTTCAGACTTGTTGAATCACAAAGAGAAAATAATACTACAATCGCTAAAATAAATTACGAAAAATATATATTTTGTTTTATATTAATTCAGTATGCAATTTATTTTACCAGATGCTCCTCTGTAGTAAGATTGTGCTATACATTTAAATCTTTCTTGTCCTGCAGTGTCCCAACTAAAAAAAAGTATAAACACAATATAAATCTATTTAAAATTTAGGTAAACTATAATTTATTAAACAATTTATATATTTTACATTTGAAGATTGAAAGGTACGTTTAAAATTTCGAATCTTTCCACTTCGAAATCGACCCCAATCGTAGCTTTGTAATTGGTATCAAAAATACGATGACAAAATCTATGAAAAAAATCGTTAATGAAAAAAAGTTGATCTAACCAAACTCACATACGAGTTATTCCGAAATCTAAACTGTCACTAACGTAAACTTTACCTGTTTACCAATGAAGTTTTCCCAACTGCGACATCCCCGACGAATATGGCTTTCGATATTCCCAATCCCGAAGCAATATATTTCGTCGCTTCCAGAGCCAAAGTCGAAAAGTTGATTTGTTTATTTGGAGTAGCACAGGACAAAAATGGACGCGGCAAAGAGTATATTTGCCTTTCTTGGTTGTGTTTGATCATTTTGTATATTGCCGAGTTTGTAGCCAACATCGTACTGAACTGAATATGTTTCTACGAGGGGAAACCACAAATTTTATTCATGTGTAAACTTCGTGGTTGTGCACAATAAGTAATAGTTCGCTGCGTTTTGTTTAGTTTCGAGCGAAATTTCAACACTAATCGATAAAAGTTTACCGAAAAGTTTTTTTACTGCACTGTTGTGTGCAATCGTTCTTGTTGCTATTGGCAACATGGGGAATACATTATTGTGACAATTAGACTCGTTAATTTGGCTGATTAACATAAAACAAAAAAATTCCATAATACGTACTATACTTATTGATTTATTTTTATTCTTTTATAATTCTATAAAAATATATCGACGATTAAATTCAAATTTATATTTTTTTACAATTTTTCCTAATTGTTAACTACAATAAGGGTCGTAACCAGATTTTTTAGGGATGGGAGGCCAAAATTCAATTTTTATATGTGCGCAATATAAATGTGCTGTTTTTTTCATTTGAAATATAATGCGTGTAAAATCAATGCGTTCAAAGAATTTATTCAAGATCGTGTGATATTTTTGACATAATTCTCAAAATTTGTTATTTTAAGGAGGGAGGCAGCATCCCCATGCCCCCCCCCCTAGATAAACAGAAAAATTAATATTGTAACAATAATTTACATAGAAATAACAGTTTATTGAGAATATAATAATAATTTCGTGAAAAATCCAAAACATTTCGATTTTTTGTTGCCCATATTTTCAAATACGTAAATACGTCAAATTTGGTTCTGATGGTGTGAAAGATTCGGTTAAATCAGGTACATATTTGCGAAAGAAGTTTGTCTTATACAGCTTATATAAACAGTGGTGGATTAATTTCGCTAGGGGCCTGAGGTCTTACAAATTTTTGGGAGTCCCTCTTAACAAGTTGTGTTCCAAATTTATTCCCTCCTCCCATGATACACGAAATATTAAAATTATAAAAAAAACTGACTTTTTTTCTGTTTCATAAAATGAAGGACAAATTGGCGATTTTAGAAAATAAAATTGACTTTTATACAAATGAATGCCTTTTTTCTGCAGAAAGTGATTCAAGTGTTATGATTGGTATAGAAAAATTATAATAATTTTTGTATAACTATAGTACATTTGCCACTGTATAAATCACTATAGGCTCCAATACGTTGTGATCTCTCAATATATAATTAATTATTTTTGGATTTCAGTTTATTATTATTTGGACATTAGATAATTAATGGAGAATATGAGACCCGGGAAAGAAAAATACATACTTACCTTCGGTTCATATCCATCGTTATAAAATATTCAATGCTTCCCATAATCCCAAATATCCAAGGAAATCCATTGCAAAGAGATCACCGTATATGTACATGAAAAATATATTTGTATTATTCCTCTATTTGGTGAATATTGAAAATTAACATAGTATTACACAATTTTATTTTTAGTATGGATATCGCTAATATGCTTCAAAACCCTCTACCTACTGAATCAGCATTGAAATGGGTCAAAGAGTATAACACCCTAGTTTATATTGTATACTAGTATATTGGCCCGATGTTAATAACATCGGGTATGGATTTGTTAAGAAACGGAAAACGATAAAATATGAAAACCCGATTTGAATA